>NPFG01000522.1:0-24732 GCA_002288965.1 Xylaria sp. MSU_SB201401
TTAATATATATATAGTTAATAGATTATAATTTAATTAACTTTACTGTTTTATTTTAAACTAAAAATAGTAATACTACTTCTTTTTAAAGCTTTTATTATTACTAAAAGTATTAAATATATATTTAGCTATAAGTTTAAACTTAAATATTAAAAGCATAAAGCCTAATTTAGCCTATCTTATAGCTTAGTTTGCTAACTAGCTTTTATAATAAGTAGACAAGGTTTAAAGGTTAATATAGGTCTATTTTTAGGTTAAAATACCTTAAAAGCAGTAGTATAAATATAATTTATTAACATCCTATTTTTATATTATAGTCTAAATTAAAGACCTAAATATAACTATGCAAACAGTAGCCTTAGCGCAATAATTTTTTAAATCTAAAAACATAATAATAAAAAGGAGTCAATTCTAAGTCAAATAAAGGTAAAAAATCATTATAAGACCTAAATGCAGTCGCATTATTAAAAAGTGTTTAATTAAGGTGGCTAGGGTTAAAGCGCGTTTTGGGGGACCGGGGGGCCTAGTCGCGATGGGGGGTAGTCGTAATGCAGGGGTTTTGCTTAATTCAAGTTCTCTACTTAGACGGAAAGGACGCCAACCTGATAAGAGCCTGCATACAGACTGTCGCATATAAACAAAAGTGCTTTCGAATAGGAATAGAGCGAGCGATACGCAGTAACTGAGCACCTGTTTGAGAAATCTAAACACAAAAACAACCAAAGTATGTAATTAAGATTATCCTTATGTCCTTTTTCCTGATATGAAAGGCGCGTGAGCCTGCCTTGTACGAATGAACCGTATGCTATGTCTTTTTAGTGGCGCGAGCTTGATGATCAGGGGACACCTACAGCTATAATTCACATCTATTAGGTAATTTACCATTGTTTTAATCCCTTCGGTCAGCTTGACCTTGCATGATGCCCTTACAGATACAAGATACCCGTATGGCACTTCATCTTTCATGACCTCTACTAGCGACTGTATAACTAATAGTGTGTCACTCATGAGTTGACTGGCTACCCGTCATCTCATAGTCCCATGTCTTGAGCGCAAGTAATTGGGGTTCTTTGGTCACCATTGACTCTCATACCCGTGGCGTGGGTGGTAATTGACGTGGGAGGCTGTGGCATTGGTCCTTGGGGGAAACTTCTCTCAACCTCTAAGTCCCTTAAAACTTTTCTCAACTAAAATAACTATCTTCATCATCATTATTATTTTTGTTTCTTAGATAATAAATCATACCGAAGCGAGCATCTAGTGGGGATATTACTATTCAGAGAACGTGACATGGGATACAGCCCGAAGTTGTTAGCAACGGCGGTATGCGGGTATAACGGATATTCCCGGCATTGATTATTGCCTAAGTAGGTAGGTGACATGAAGACACCGAAGATAGACTAATGGAGATAGGGAGACGGGACGAACCCGATGCACTAAGTCCGACTAGAATCCGCCGCATCTTCAACCACGATCTGCAAGCTAGATCTCGACTCCATATAGGCACAGAAGTAACTTTTAAAGTATCTAGAAGAAATATATGATGCTATTGGCTAGTTTTCGAAGATGCCGCATGTGCTAATCAGCATGTGCTCAAAATATGCACTTATCATATGGGCATTGATTTAATTACGTGTGAGATGAACGAAAACACATGTCTGTTGTAAGTCAGATTAACTAGAGGCTTAATGTTGGTTCCTTCTCTTCTAAATTCTAATACTCAAGTATAAAAGACGGAAGTTCGAACCCCGTACCTAACAGACATCTACTGACCCTTTTCTCTCATTCTTATCCGTCTCTAGGCATTTCTATAAGCAAATCTATTCTTACGAACATAAGGGACCTCATATAAGGGGCTCAAGAAGGAACGACAATGGCTTCCGACAAGATAATCACCCTTATCACAGGTGCGTGGGTATAGCATTCTACGCGCTACTTTGTTCGTACTCACACCCGACTTATTCTGACCAACCACTAGGAGCAAACTCTGGCCTGGGGTTTGAAGTAGCAAAGAATCTCGTCTCGTACAGCGCCGCCTATCATGTCATTATTGGGAGCCGAGACATCGCTAAAGGCGAGGCAGCTGTGCAAACTCTCTCCAAGGATCCCAATCTGAAGGGAACCGTCTCTTCAGTCCAGCTAGACGTCACTGACGACGCTTCGGTCGACGCAGCGGCTGAATTCGTGAAGCAAGCGCACGGCCGTCTCGACCTCCTAATCAACAATGCAGGCATCTTCATGCGCGGTGAGCCGCGACAGGTGGCACGGAACATATTTGCTACGAACGTGGTCGGCTATATCAGTGTGACCGAGGCGTGTCTCCCTCTAATGTGCGAGGCCCCCGCCCCGCGTATCGTCTTCTTGTCTAGTAGCCTAGGATCGCTCGCCAACTCGTCAAACCCGTTGAGCCCTTACTATTCTCCCTTGGGGGCAGAGTACCGTGCAGCCACCGCCGCTCGCAACATGCTCATGAACCAGTACTGGGTCCGCCTCCAGCAGTTGTATCCAGGGAAGTTCAAAGTACACGGCGCGGATCCTGGGTTGAATGCTACCAACTTGGCCGATACTCCCGACCAGCTGCGAAACCGCGGCGCGGTCGAGCCTCATGTGGGAGGTGAGAGGGTCGCTTCTATCGCCAGAGGTGACCGGGATTCCGAGGTGGGACGGGTATGTGGCGTCTATGGTGTTTCGCCTTGGTAGTAGCCAGACAAACTCTGTATAAATCATTGAGTAAAGCTACCAAATCTTATCCGTAGTCTTCACACGATATATGGGGCATATAGAACCTTCAGCTCTTCTGAAAACTCCCAAAATTTCATGATTCGGTCACCTACACACAACCACTTCCCGTATCCTTCCTTCCACTGGGGCCAATTATGCTGTAGTCAATCATAGGCATAGACGCGCAACATAAGTGATAGAGAATGGAAGATTAGATGATCATAAACTGTATCTTACTCTTTCGTAACCCTCCTACATCAGCCGCCGCCGAAAGGGAAACTGCCTACCCAACAACCTACTAACCTCCACCCGCGAAATCCCCACTAACAAACACGACGAGCACGGCAGCATATGCGGCGCAGGCACCGAATACCTCAGCCCGTCTAGCCTTCATCATAAGCATAATAGTGATGGCGAATAGAGCTACGAAGAGCGCGATTAGACCCAGCGTCACCTGTTGTGACGATGATACACGGAGCACCGTGATAGGCAGAAAGAGCAACGTAGCAGCGCAGAAGGTTGTGATGAATGACACAGCCACTTAGATCCGTGTTAAGGAGAACCGTGCGATCTGTCGCGATGGCAGATAGGAAATAGCGCGGGGGGAGAACAACCTCGATTCTCTAGGTTTCCGAAAAAGGCGAGAACAATACTTCTTAAGGAAGTGTGTGAGTGGCTCGTTGTTACACGCGCTGAACACTAGTACCCTTAGTGTAGCCCGGTTGAAGGCACGCTTCGGGGAACACTTCGGTCGTACGCCCTCATATTGTGCATGTCTCACGGCTACTGAAAGGCCTGAAGCGATCCAATCGGACCTTCAAGGACCTAGGCAAGCCATAGTAGATTATTGTAATCTGAAGCTATTTCCAAGCCCTGAATCCAGCCTTTGTTATACTCGTCTGGGTCCGCTGGTCGCGAGAGGGAAACCAGATCCGAGAGTGTTACACGAAGGTGACACCTGTACGCTGTTTCTTATGTCGGCTTCGGTGAACACCTTCGGCTATATACCTCTGTACACCTTCGTATTTTTAGAATATCTTATTAGTATTGAACATAAAGGTATTCAGCCCTCGCTTATTTGAGTCACTTGGTATGACCCCGAAGGTTAGTCACCTTCGGGACCGCTGTATATAGACCACTAGCTAGCCAGTCAGGTCAGTCTGTATTGAGTAGACCTCAAGGACCTAGTCAAGACCTTGAAGATTATTGTTAAATTGAAGTCATCTTCCAAGCCCTGAATCCCAGCCCTTGTTATAGAGAGGCGAATCTGCGCCTCAGTCATGCCGGGCGTATAGAGCTTCGAACTCGCGCCTGTCAGCAATGGGTATGTCATTGTTGTAGTCTGCTGCTGGGAGGCGGCGGCGGCAGCCCTATGCGCGACAGTGGTACGTGTGTGGAAATAGTTTGACAGCGCAGTCATGGTTTGTCTAGATGGGTGGGGCAAAGAAGCCAGTGTCGACTGCCGTATGAGAGCTTCTTGATAATCGCTTAAGGTCCGCCGGATTTCCATGGCAAGATCCATGCGTTTCTTCCACCGCTCGCCCGGCACTCCATGAGGGCCTGACCTGTTGCGGCCAGCGACCGAGCGTTTGAACGTATTCCAATCTCTTGAGTATGCCTTGATGGGAGCTCCGGGATCCAGTTTTTATAGGTGCTCGACGTCATTAGCGTGTTCGATAATAGATAGCCCTAGAAATTATCGATATAGAAATATATAATATAGGTGTATAGCCCTTATATTGACTAATTGCGAAGGGGTTGAAATATACGACTTTCGTACGGGACCCGCAGGTTTTGGCTGTTTCACCAAGGGGTCACCGATGGTATATCGATAAATCTCTTTACATCAGAATTTCTGCATTTTGACTCTGAGCAGTATTAAAGTAGAGCTTCACAAGCTAAAACTTTCTATTTTACGGACATATTTAGCCCTACGTCGACTTCTATCTAACAGCTACAGCTAGGCAGGCTATGGGCTCCACGGGTGTGGCTAATTCTTTCTTGCCCCTGTGTTGACGAGGCTTCTAGTACGGATGCAGGTGTCTCTCTTTTTCTCCTATAATGAATGATGTGGTGCAAAGCATTGGGTCAAAGGGAAAAATGCTCAATTTGTATCTTTCTTGTAATTACGTAAGTCGAAAGCCCCAGGCGCTGATGCACCAGCCACTCACGGCTTAGCACTGTACTTTATATCTAAGGACCGTACGGTACTACCAAGGTGGCGGTGCACCGCAAAAAAAAACTTCGTAAGCTCGTCCTCCAACAGATAACTCCGAGCCAGAGCAAAATCGCGACCAAGATATCAGACCGGATCTACCTTTTGGAAAAATGCCGCCTCAGAAATTCCTCCGCAATTCACTCAGCAATTCACACCAATGGGAACAGCCTCTGATGTCCTATCTCACCGCCGTAACTAATCTGATGAAATCCACTTTTGGAAAGCATAAGCGTTTCTGGGAAAAAGTCGGAAAGTCGCGGGTCCGGGATAGACTTCTTCGCCCACGTTTTGTTTTGCTCCATCCCCAGATTTCCAAACTCATCCGCCACAACATCTCATTTCGATTGTGGCTCCTGGACTACCAGATCATGCGCGATATGACTATCGTCTTCGCAGGCCTCGGCTCGGAACCTAGGGTTCTACTCTTACGGGATGAGCTGCTTGGGGTTATGCGTCGATTAGAAGTCAAAAATTCGCCGCGTAAGACGGACGAATCTGCAAAGGAGCGGCAAAAGCTTTTCGCAATCGCAAAAGAGCTGCGGCTACACGAACACACTCGTGTTAATATGAAAGGTCGATCGGGAGGTGGAAAGGGGATCCAGAAATGGAGAGCTGTGGGACAATTCCAGCCTAGCCCTGCGCTCATGGCAGTAGAGAGAACCCTTCCCGTCGTTGAAGCACTATCTTTAGAGCTTGCCATAAGATGCGCACTCGTTGATGGGGTATACATCTACGCAAAGTTGTTACAGAAGCTCCGAAACCTTGACCGTAGTCCAAAGGCGAACCGTTTGCCGTTAGAGAGGCTGGGTCATGATTGAAAACTTTGGTGATTATGCTGTGTCTCGACCGGATCACAAGCAACTTGAGAGATATCACGTCTTGCGAGATGTAACCCTTATCCCACAACACTGGGTGCCGTAGGTGCATTTTGGAGGGTGAGAGTGTTCAAATTGTGGGTGATGTGGTTATGCTCGCAATGGTATGGATGATGATGTTGATTTAATTCGTAGCGATGATCGGCATATCCTTCACAGGACCTCGCCTCCCTTCTATCTGGGGATTGCTACATGGCGAGACCAACGTCGACAGGTATTATCATGCAGGCGTCTTATTTGGTTTGGTTTCATGTTGTATTAGTTACACACAACTGTACGCATAATTATCACCGGCTTTTACCTTTGACGGCATCCCGCTGGGAGTATGCCTGTTATGGTATGGCCATTGTGATTGTATTGTAGCTGTAGATGGGATAGTTGGACCTAGTGCCCTAGCACTGTGGCTACTCTATATATACATAGGGTTGGCCGTACCTGCCAACAATGCCGCATTATGGTATCGGCAAATAGTAGTCGTGACCAAACGAAAAGACTATTAGAGGAGTCCAACGTACATTTATTCAAGGTTAGCCCTCTGCGCTAGTGTAGTATGTTACATCGCTCATTGCTTGACATAAGATATCCAGATACATACATAGCCTGCTCACTCATGTGCACAGGATTCATTTGACGGCCTTGAATTCTGGAACGATCGAATCGACTTGCAAGGTTTCGCAGTGCGGCGTGTCTCCGTTGGAAGCCTCCTATGCAAGTCTCCCGAGTCTTCCCTATAGGTACTTCATCACTAACCCACTTGGCTGTATGTAGGAGGCATCTGCGGTGTTGTGTTTCGGTGTTCTCGGGTCTCCTCTTGCATAGCTACGAGCTACGATCCGGGGACTGGACTACATTACGGTACCATAGAGTTCTGAACTCCAAGGCATTATGCTCCCTAAGTACTTGAAGCTATAAGACATCTATCCCTAACTTGAGCTGGGGTGTGAGCTGTCATCTACATACTCTATTCCCGCGGCAGCGGAGACAGCTAAGTCTTCGATACCGATCAGAACGCATCATCAGCGAATGCGCTCCTAGTATTCCCGTCGCGTGACCGGGTATCTACTCATCAGTTCGCTGAAGCTCTTCGGACTTTTCGTCCCTAGACACTCTCCAACGCATAAACCGAATACTGCTTCAACAAGCTATTTTCTAGCAACATCCTATAAAAAATGAGTCTTTATCGCTGTCATACACGCTACTTTATACTGTACACCAAAATAAAACCAAGCACCAATAACGCCTATATATGATATAATCGCTCACCAATGCGCCCAATAAAACCCTACTAGGGGAACAATACAGCCACATCCGGATTAATGCTCTAATCCCCTTCGTATCTCTTCAATCCCAGCCTTAAACTCCGCGACACCACTCCTCTTCTCTCTCGCTTTCGATGAAGAAAGCTGCGCAGGCTTCGCATTTGCGACTTTCAGCCATTCGCCATTGAAGGCGTTAATAAGCCAGTTGCTCAGTTCTACAGAATGTTAGATTCATGATATAAAGGGAAGATGGCGTATCAATATTTGTGGCAAAGGCGGAAGGTGGAAGAATGCGTAGAACTTACTGTCATATACAATCCGGTTCGCGTTGTGAAAGTATATACCATGGTTACTATCGGGGAACATATGCAGATCATAGTTCTCGACAGTAGCCAGGTCTAGCTTATCAAGC
Source organism: Xylaria sp. MSU_SB201401 (assembly GCA_002288965.1). Classification (NCBI taxonomy): domain Eukaryota; kingdom Fungi; phylum Ascomycota; class Sordariomycetes; order Xylariales; family Xylariaceae; genus Xylaria; species Xylaria sp. MSU_SB201401. Next base: position 7,484 of record NPFG01000522.1, read on the forward strand.
AAGGTAAGAGTATTCTGCATGTGGACATTGTCGTCGGCGACGCCATGCATGATGAGGAAGCGCACGTTGCCGGCAAGCGCAGTCACATTGTTAATGGCAGTAGCATCGTATCCGGCTTCGTTCTCCTGCGGCGTCAACATGTATCGCTCCGTGTAAATGCTGTCGTAGAATCGCCAATCGGTAACAGGTGCAACGGCCATGCCATATTTGAACGTCTGACCGGCATCTTGCTCGAGAGTCTTCAGGGTCTGGAATCCACCGTACGACCAGCCCCAGATTGCGATTCGTGACTCATCCGTATACGACTTGGCAGCCCAGATTTTGGCCGCTGCGATCTGATCATGAGCTTCCCACTTGCCCAGGTTCTTACGTACGATGACCCGCGCTTTACGCCCAATGAAGCCAGTGCCGCGACCATCAACCGTCACGACAATGTACCCCAAATTAGCAGCCACGTAAGATTGGAAGTCGACTGTGAACTTTTTGTTCACCGACTGTGAACCCGGGCCAGAATATTGCTGAAACAGGACAGGGTACTTCTTCTTGGGGTTGAAATGGGGAGGGCGGCGTTCGACGTAGTTTAGCTCAACGTCATCGACAGTGATCGTTCCGTACTCAAGCAGCGGAAGCTCATGTTTCTTTGCGTTCTCAGCCAGACCCTTGTTCTCTTCGATGACGTATTCGAAAGAATTTGGGTTGCTTGGAGTGTTAATCACCTTCTGTGAAGGCACGTTTGGCCCTTGATAGCTAATGAGAGCGTATCCTGCTTTACGAGAAAACGAGGCGCTATAGTAGCCTTCCTTACTAATATCAGTGACAGCCTTGAGATCTGAACCGTCGAGTTTGACACTGTAGACATGTCGCTGAATCGAGGACTCCTTGGTGGCAGTAAAGTACGCCACGCTGTTCCCCAGATCAACGGCTAATGAACCATCTACAACCTCCCAGCTACCCGAGGTTAACATGATAGGTTCGTCGGTATCGAGCGGGCTGAAATAGGCAAGATGATCACCATTGTCGTGGATGACTATGTCAAGATATCCGTCTTCGGGTCGGCCATTTTCGCTATCGGCCGGGATATAGGTAGTGTCGTGAGAGATCTCAAACCAGCCTCCATCAATCTTACCCACGTCAACAGTCCGCACAGTCTTTCCTGTTCGTGCAATGACATCTACAAGGACGACACGCATGACGTCGCTAACGCGATTAGTTTCCTTGATGATCACTTGATTTCCAGCCCACGTGATATCGGTAATAAGAAGGTCCTCTGGCTCGAAACCCCCCTCAATCTCCACAGAAAATGTGTCACCCTTGACCATATCATAGAACAGAAGATCGACAAAAGGATTTGGCGACCCGGCCTTTGGATACTTGAGCTGTTGAACTTCCGGATATGACTCTTTATCCGGCGGGAATTCCTCTCCACTTGGTCTCTCAATAAAGAATTGAATGGGGTATTCAGGTACGAGAGTCTCGTTTGTTCGGAGGAAAGCCATGAAGTTTCCGTTGTTCGACCACCAAGTAGCACTGTTCTCACCGAAGACTTCCTCTTCATACACCCAATCCGGGATACCGTAAAAATATTCAGGACCGCCATCTTTGGTAACCTGCACAACTTTCTTGCTGTCGAGATGCCGGACGCAGAGATTGTTTGAGCTCGTGAATGAGACGACATCGCTCTTGGGGCTCCACTGTGCCAATTGAACCCTTCGGGCAGCATCGTTCGGATCCAGAGGTTCGGCGGTTTGAGTATCAACATCGAATATCCAGTAGTTTGCAGTGAATGAATGCCTCCAAACACTCACGATACCGGTTGCAATCAGAACTTTCTTAAGGTCAGGACTAGGCCAGAGCTGTTCAGGTGTTAAAGTCCGACCGCCAGCGTCAAACAAAGCCTTCTGCATCAATGTCTTGGAAGAGGTGATCTGAGTGCCAGGCGCAACTTGATCACTGTTGCGACTTAGAACATCCTCAACAACGAGGTAGTCCTTTCCGACGGCGTTTTGCTCTAATAACAGCCCATCTTCGCCATTAGCACCCTCGATCCAACTGATTTGGTGGTTCTGGGCTCTCCAGAAGCCAGTCATGACTTGGTCTAATGTGATGCGCTTGCCGGAGCCACGCGAGGCCGTAGCGGTCGGGTCGTGTTCCTTTTCGGAGGAGTGTTGGTAAGACTTGGAGGAAACGAATATGACCAATCCCAGGACCCAAGCAGCAACGAAGATGCCGGACACCAGTAACAATATGCGCTTGAGCTTGATGTCCATACCAAGGATCTTGCCGGGGGTCGTGGCTTCTAGGAAGGCAGCCCGCTCATCGTCGTAGGCGGTGCTGTTGAAGGGATCATCGTGATCCAATTCGGAGAACTCCCGATTACTGAAGCCGTGACCGGTTTTCTCTCGTTCGACAATACGTTCGAAGACGAGGCTCGTCGTGGAAACAGAGGAAAGGGAGTCGTGCGAAGGGCGTGGCGAAGCTACTGAGAAGTTAGATATCTGTTTCCTGAGGGATGAAGATGAAGATGAAGATGAGGATGAATGAAGCTACAATAGCTATCACGGCCATCTGCACTTACCCATTTTCACCAGAGAGCCCTCGCGTTCAATGGAAACCATATGTTGCTGATATTAGCTTCTCATTGGTGATATTACCGCACTGCCAAGAAAGTAAATACCCGATTCCAAGAACCATTAACCGTATGTATTGTACAAGGAAAGTATAACAGAATGATTGGACACGATGACCAAGCCAAGTAGCCGCGTTGCCTTGAGACGTTCCAGTTGATGTAGCAGGCGACTTGGGGCCTGGGAATTGTGGCGCACGCTTCCAACCTCTGTGGCTTAGGCGCCTATCTCCAATTATCTACGAGGACACGCTATCACGAGGCGCTGGAGCTGCTAATGCTAGCTACCGGTGCCAAGCGGCTTAGCGTCCTCTTACTCAGTACAGGAACAAGTGACGTGCCTAGGATTTTAAACATTCGTTTTGGCACGCATTGTTTCGCTTCACAATGTACGACGTTTCGAATATTAAAATCCCTAAACGGAAAGCTAGGAGTTTAAAGATATGGGTTTAATAAGGACGCCCTGGTATCATACCTAATTACCTCGTACTGTACTAACAATGCATCGAACAATGACGTGATCATAACATCCGGGTCTCCATTTTTACCCGCTCTGACAAGCTCCATGCACATGTATGTGATGCTCCTGATCCTCCCCCCCGGATATCCCATCAGGTTCGACTAAGCATTGAGTTGCGGCGGTACCTCGACCGCGGGGTCAATCTTCTCAATAATAGCCGCGGTGCCATACGCACAACATTGCGCGAAACCGCCCATGTCGCCAGATTCAAAGCGAAGGCAGATGATGGCATTGCCTCCACGGTTCTTGGTCTCGGTGACGACCCGTGAGATAGCATCGTTGCGAGCCGAGTAAAGCTATCTCAGGTTAGCATCTTTTGGTTGGTGGCTGATAGTCAGTGTGTCATTGCAGCGAGGTATTTACCATATTTGTGAACCACCTCAACTCACCACCTGCCATGCTCTTGAGTACCATGCCTAGACTTGCGGCGATGTTGCGCGATCGGACTGTGAGACCGTAGACAGTGCCTAGGACGCGGACGACCTTGTACCCCGGTATGTCGAACATGGTGGTTGTTATCACACCGTCCGTCTCAGTGTAGCAGTGCAGGTCCGAGAGCTCGGGCGGCACGTGAGCTACCTTGGCAGACATGATGTGTTGGAGTTGATTGCGAACGGTTGGAGGAATGCCAGTTAACGATGTCGAGGCGTCCGATGAAAGTCCGGATTATTGATGGGATGGGTGGGCTGAGACAAAGGCTCAAGCAAGTGTTATTGGTGAGGAGCGCTTGAATACTCTCTTGCTCGTTCGTGCCTTCCAATAATCAATTGTTTTGAATAACAGAGAGCGGTAATTACTCGAATTGATTGCGATTGTCAAATGATCATGCCAGCGGAGCAGGAAGCTATGCCTCCTTATATATCTCATGATCTATCGCCTCACTCAATACGACCATCCCGAAGAACAACTTTGGCAGGAAAATTGCCGGGGCAGACTATTCTTTTACTTACAGAGCCGGGGCTCCTGGCATCTTCAGATAGTCAAATGACAACGATTCAGCTCAATGCCGATCCTTAGCACCTGATTCGTCCGTCGAGCACCAGCCCGCTCCGTATTTCGTATCCCGAGCGTGCGGGTCTGGGATGGCTCCACTTCGGGGCCTCGGCGGCCGGTGGCAGCGTTGTGGCTGTGGAGGTAGCTGCAACTGTATTACGTGAACCAATTCTGTGACGATGAAACTAGTGCCAGAATTGGCTTGGAATGACTATGGCTTCTGATCAATATACATCGCACTTGCTTTGAGAGTCCAATCATCTTAAGATCATCTCTCATGGACAAGTCCAGTTCTACCGAGGCGTGTCGATGTCGCGATAGAATTAAGACTGTGTTCACTTCAAACTCTTGTTAAAGGCTACATATGCTTATCTTTTCTAAAATTGGTATGCTTCAAGTCTCCTAATGCGCCTGTTATATCTCGAGTTGTGTGGTGGTAGTGATGAGCTTCTGTGTGAGCTGACTCCAGGCGAGCTCCGACACACACGGCTGCTTGGCGCGCATTCATCGCATTGACGATTTACGCCTAGTGGCTGGCTACCAAGAACATCGTCAAATAATTATTGATTTTAGATCGCCCTTCTTCATGAACGCGTATGGAGTGCGATAACTTGGTAGCCTGCGAAGTCGTTATAGACTCAAGGTCTCGACACCACCATTATTACATATCAGACGGGAATTGTCTATAACTTCATCTTCTACTTTGTATATATAGGACGACAAAAGACGCACACTTGTATAGCCATTTACAACACACTCTAACCACTATACATATACTAACCACCACACCATTACATTAATTAAGCCAAACAGGATCCAGCCCCTCCAAAAACTCAACATCGACATTAACAAAGCTCCTCCAGAGATCAAACTCGCGAAACCAAGGCTTCGTCTGGATCGCAAAGGTAACAGCCACCGCAAGCCGCAGCAGATCAAGCTGATCGGTCCCCTTAACAAGGACAACATCATCGCGGTGCGCCACACGGTCCCCGAGCTGCTTCTTAATGAGCTCAAGACGGATCCTGAGGTTATTATACATGCTCCACTCGGAAAGCGGCGTGTCCTTGGGTATGAAATTCCACCGCCACGCGCGCGACATGCTGTCCAGGAACGCCGTGCCGATCCGGTTGCTGTCGCCCAGCATCGCCGGGTAGAAGTGCGGCGCGGACCAGAGGCGGAGAATGGCGAAGCGGGCTCCCGGGTTCCTCGCCGCGAAGGCGCGCGCGAGCGGGAGGAACACGGGGAATTCGTCTGGCCGTATTAGACCCGGGATTTTGCTCGGGTAGCTCATGGCTTTGTGCGGGTCTGTGTAGTCGATGAACAGGTCGAGCTTGTCCGGGCGGTGAGGCTCGGTGTTGGCTATTGCCCACCCTGAGCAGACTAGAGGGCTGTTTTGCATGAGCGCGGGGGAGATTATCCCGGCGAGGTACACTAGAATGATGTTAGTACCAAGATATTATGGGTGATAATGGTGGAAGAGATAGACTAGATCGAGGGTGTTCTTACATTTGGCAAGCATAGGCCGAAGCGCGATCTTCCACTTCATAGGCATAGCGTCCGCGCAATACGTTCCCGTCTTTTCACTATCGGCCACGATATCCGCCCATTCCTTCCAGAATTCCTTGGGTCGCCATTTGAAACTCGTCTTACTGCGCCTATCCGGTAGAGTCGAGGCGCGTTGATGCGGGTCGCGGAGAGGAGATTGCTGATATTGCTGACCCTCTTTAGACTTGAAGAAGTCGGCGGCCGGTCGACACTGCTCGAGATCGGGGAAGAAAATCGCCATATACGCCCACGCCTTCAGGGCATCTTGAGTGATGAAGGGGTGCGGCCAGGGCGCTGTCATGTCATGACTGTAGTCGGTGTAGTTGATTCGGACCTGCAGCAATTCCAACATCTCCAATACGAACCAAAACCAAGCCTGGCTGCTCCCAGCTCCTGCTTGGTTCAAGATACCCTCAATGATGGCGCATGTCTCCTTGTATTTTTCTGGCGCACCAGGCTCGAGATCGCCATCATGGAATGCCTTGAGTAATGCTGTCACATGTTAGTATGCCCCTTAATGGATTAATAATCGGGTAGAACGAAATACCTGAGCCGCGATCTTTTTCAAAAAGCATCATTTGGTCCAACATTTCAAGATTCTTGGCAAAATGTACGTCGCTCGGTCCCTTCCGCGCCATTCCAGTACGCAAGTCCAATAGGCCGACATTCGAAAGCGTCTTCATCCTAGTGGCATCAATGCGAGTCTTGTTGATATTAGTAATCTGGTCCTCCCACAAGCGCGGCAAGCGCCAGTGTTTAATGACCTCGACATCCTCGCCCGAAGGAGGTTCAATGAGTTTTCCATTCGAGGCCGTATCGTCAAAGTCGAAGTCATCATCTCCAGATTCAAGGGATTCGTCACTGTCACTATTCTCGCCAGGTAACCGAAGCGGTCTCCGAGCTCTGCGACCCTGCATGGACATTTTTAGAAGATACTTATTCATTGCCCCAGCACCGTCTTCAAGTCGCGTGATCGGATTGCTAACTTCCTTGAACGGTACGTTTGGGTTAGGGGCTACCAGTTCGTCTGGGAAGAGTGTAGCGTCTTCTTCCGCATCGGCTTCGTTGTAGAATTGGTTCGTCACCGCTTCTGGTGTGCTGTCACCTTGGAAAGTCTTCGTCGTCCGGTTTGTAACATCCGTTAGTATAAAAATGTTACGCGGGTCTCGCACTTCGTCCCAGAGGCTCTTGGCTTGTTCACCAGGCTTGATAGGACGCACTCGTTGCGTGTTCTGGTTTCGCGTGAGAGTGCGTAAGAAAGCCTCCTGGTGATTGTACATGTCTCTCGGCTGCGCGATGCGCCAAGCCCTGCGAAGTTCCTGTGCGTTATCAGTACCAGGTTCTTTTTAAAATATACTAGAAATCACATACCTCAACAACTACATTGTACAGCATTTGGCCGCTCTGTCCGGGGACGAAGTGCCATATCCAAACCTCGTAGAAGTCGTCGAATCCCAGATGCCAGTTCCTATTGCGCTCCACGAAGTCGAAGTACTCTGGTCCGATTTCGAGATGAACCTCCCATTCGTTCTTTGATGCGCGTCCCAATCCTTGCTTAGATCGTAAGGTCCAATGCGTGTCTTCATCACGCGGTGCAGTGACGATTGTACCCGTCCTGCCATCTCGCACGAGCAGTAGTAAATCGCCCGGTCGCATACTGATGTACTGTAGGAACCGGCGAGTAACTGAGTCGTTTCTCTTCATGTGGCCGACCAGGATATTTCTAGACTCCACAAATTCGTGCCTTCGCCTTTGCTGAGTCCGAGAGCCACCGGCCTGAAAGTGGTGGCTGAGGTTTTCGGCGCCAAGATCCAAGAAAAAGGGAAAGAAACCCTAGGAACGAGTCAGCACTGAGGGATGAGACAAGTAGATGAATCATTGCAGGTGTTTGTGAGGACGCATGATGAAGTTACACTTACAAGATCATGGAGCTGCTTGGTTAGCCTATCAGTTCCCCACGATACCCAATTGGATGCGGGAAAATATTGCCAGGAAGCAAGAGCGTTCAGCTCCGAGAACTCGGCCCAATTCCTGCACAACTGAACGGCATGCCTCAGATCGCAACCTTTAGCCAATACGGAAAATTGTAGCCAGCCCTCTCGAGACATTGATGACTCGCTGGAATAGTTCCAGATATTCTTGCCACAGATCTGGACTTTCATCTTCTTGTTTTGCTTCATGGCCGGTTTCAGGAAGTCTTTCAGGCTGATGGCGGGCTCACCCAGGAACTTGGACGGGGCCGCGAGCATATTCATGTAGTACCAAGCCGCGCCTTGCAAACGGCCGTATCGACGGTTATGCATGATGATATCTTCAACTGAGAGATCCTCAATGTCATCGTCTAGTTCCTCTTCGGTTTCGAGTTCATCTCCACGGAGAAGATCGGCACAGGCATCTCTGATGTCTTGAAGACTCGGCTGCTCAACTTGCAGACAGATATCGCGCAAGTCAGCCTCGGTGATCTCGGTATCGTTGAGGAAATCTTCCACGCTAGTAGCCCGTAATGCGGCTGGGAGAAGCGACGCATGGGACAAGAGAAGACGACAGAATAGAAGAATCTTAATCTCTTTTATGTCCTGCATTAGCGTATCGATCTCATCATCTTCCAAGGGTGGCGTTTTCTTGTATGTCCCATGAGGCGTCTCCAAGGATCCGACTAGAATAGGCCCATATACGTCATCGTAGTTTTTCTCGACGCCTTCCTTGAGGCGTTTCCGCATCTCTTCTTCTGTCTCGATATTGCTCTTATCAGGTTCTGGGTTATTCTCAATAGCTTTCCGGCCAGCGTCTTTGCTGTTCATCATATCCAGGATCTTGGTTTGGCCAGCACGTCCACTTGTCAGTCCGTTACCAGCATTGTGCGACTGAGGCAGCTTGTTGATGGCCGCATTCGAACTTTCGGGGTCCTTGCTCTTAGGCTTCTTCTTTGATTTCTTCGTCGAAGCCGTGTTCGATATACTCAGTTTCTGAGCTTCGGCGGTTAGTTCAGCGTCAGTGGCGGGTGGTGCCGTCTGCTTTTCTTCGTCCTCGTCTCCTTCGTTCAGCACCTCCATCCATAGGAAATATTTGATGAGATCAACATATCTGGACTTCTCATCTTCAGTGAAGTCTTCGATAGGATCCCACATCTCGGCATCTTCGTCGCTGTCAGTCGCAGCACTGATGCGCTCTTGGTAGACGGTCTCGAGGAAAGCCTCCTGTCTCTGCTTCTCCTCTTTCTCGCGTTGAGCCCGGAGACGAGTCTGCATCTTCTTCCAATGTCGTTTGAACATGGCTGCCTCGAGCTTGACCTTCTTGGCTTCCTTCTCGCGCTTCGACTCCTCCTGGTGTTGGACTTCTTCCACCCATTGGAACCATTTCTCCTTCGCGTAGAGTACCTCGGCCGTGCGCTTCACGACTCTCTCCAAGGCACGCAGCACGATGTGCCTACGATTAGATAAAGTATCGAGATATGACTGATGCCCGTAATCCAATTTCAAGGGATAAAAGTGCTTGTGATGAAGCTTCCTGGCGTCAATCACTTTGCCAAGGAGAACGTACTCTTTGAAAAGGTGGGAGTGAATTTCATTCAATAAATTCTCATCTCCGACGTGTTCAAAGGTTTCATTTGCGAGGGGTGTATCTCTTGACTTGAGGTAGTCGGGGGCTTGGCCAGCCAAGCCATCAAGCTCCGCATTCCTCTTCTTGTACCCAGCGTAGAGACCGTGACATTGTTTCCCATGGAATCTGCAGAACAGGTTATCCCATACCACGGCAACTTCGCTACATCGTTGTCCATCCGATAGATTTAAAGCCTTTTTATCTCTAAGCTGCTGCGCTAAGCGAATTCACGGTAGTGTAGACCAACCTGGCAAATGGGTTCTTGCAGCGGCGCCATCGTTGTTCGCCCGTATCCGCAAGGTCCGAATGAAATGGATCGTATCTAGTGGGATGTATCTTTATTGGAAAAATCAATACCTGAAGCGAGCGAGTGGGGACGACCTCTTAGTGAGTAATGGTATCGGGGCAATCGGAGGAGGGTCTCATGGAGTTTCGGCGCTGATGTCAACAACTATAGAGAATGAGGTTAAAAAGACGAAGAAAAGAATGAAATGAGGGATATAAACAGTTGATGATATGATATATCCAAGGACCACCACTCATATATCTACGCCAATATCTTTTCGGTGTTTATAGTATATAGTGTTGTGCGTTGTCATTTCGTTCCTCGTCACAGAAGAAAATTGGAAGTGAGGTAGATCACCTAAGCGATAGGCCCCTTATGTCGTCAACGGTGGAGGCGGTGAATTTTCTCCACCTTGAGCATTGGGCAGCACCTCACCAAATCGGGTAACGTTAAGGCTGCTCCATAACAGGGAGGCCATCCCATGCAGGCCTGCCCATGGTTGTGACGCAGTCAGCGCCTTGTTCAATGGTCGCAAAAAGACACCCACCTGAAAATTGTTGTGATTATGCTCTGTCGACTATTCAAGAATTAGCAAATATAGAATGACATAGTTCGTGATCGCTGAAAATAAGACTTTCCCGAATATATCTGCTGTTGATACCCCCGTCAAGGCGAAGATGTGGCGAAGTCGCCTTCATCTAGCGCTACAAGCGACGGGCTGTGTGGGTTTTCTACGTACTATGTGTTTGATAATCATTTGACTGCTCAAATCATACACGAGGGCGTCGATAAGCGAGTCCACAGTCCTTCTTGTAACTTGACAAAGGGCGTTTGGAGCGTCTTCACATAGAAGGACTACTTCCAAAATGGCGCCCTACTAATCCTACCGGCACCCTTTTCTGAAAGCTTGGATGTGTTGACGCTGGCTCAGAGCAACTCGCGCCCCGCAGGCGTCGAAGATGCTCAGCGCTCGCAGGGGTGTCAGCGTATAACAATATCGTGTTGATTTCGATGTCAATGGCGCTATTTACCTATCTCCATATTCCACTAATAGGTTCTCGTAACCCCCGAAAGAGAGTTTCGACATTTTTGCTAGAAATGTATCCCTCGCCATTAGACGCCATGTTGGCCGCCAAGCGGAAATTCCGACTTTAGGCGCCGGTTGATTTCTCACAAGCTCACGTCAAAGGATTAGACCATAGGGAAGTAGAAGTACTGTAGCAGAAGCAGGTCCCTGTGTTTCCGAAGGCTCATGAAGCTCATAGATTCAGTTAGAGCGAACTCTGCTATTATTGTTAAGTCTCATTTATTCGAACTCTGTGTACTGGATCTGAGCTCCCACTCTGTTGTCAATGCTTTTTTCAATGCTGATATGAGAAGCTGACGAGACCCTCACGCAGCGCATCAAATGCTACTTTAGCCTCGCGCTAACTAATCTAGCGGTTGCGATGTATGATAGGCCGTTAGGACTTCCCAATTCCCTACACTGTGATCATCATGCTTTCCAGGCGGTAATTCAATAGTAACATTTGGTTTGGCCGGTGGACTTACGAAATATGTCACATGCGCACGGCAGACTGTTCTCACATTCGTAAACGATCAGCCAGCCAATCAGAGGGGCTTTTTACTTGCTTGTGTTTTATTACACAGCCGCACCTCTCAAAATATTTTTATTATAAGAATGCCACGCGCATTAACTAATTATAGGACCACCGCGCTGAACTGCTAAGCGTCAAGGAAACTCTTGATGTGATCCTACAGCGACAACACCTCGAAATCAAGAGTCAGTCAGAATGATAACACCTTTAACACACAGCGGAGAGGCAGGGGAGCGGGAGTTGCTACGAAGCTGCCCCAATCTACTGCAATGGAGGCCATGGTCAGAACCAAGCACCCTAGAGACGAAGATTGCGAGTCTCGGGTCTCAACGTTTGGTTTTCGAAGCAATAATGGCTGAGTACATTAGCAAACCGACCCTTGTGTGTATTAAATTCTGGGATAACGATCCTCAATTCCCGGAGGCGGAGGAGATACCTAAACGCGACTATGGGAACGATTATAAACAGGACTCCGACGTGCGTTGTAGGGTGGAAAACTACAAAACAGCCTTTGCCCCTATCCTTGCGAGTAAAGACACGATGAAGCTGTACAAAAAGCTTCGACCTTCAATTCAGCGTCCACGGAGCCCCACACTGACCAGCTTTATCTCTACCAACGATACCGCACCACGAAGGAAGGAGAAAAACCGGTCGACTTTCATTTTCTTGAGAGTTTTCACTGCACCAACTTTGCTCAACCAAGGCCTCTTCGTGCCATAGAATGGGCCTCCGGGCGTCCTCCCCGTCAATGGTGGCCTAATATCGTCGTTCGCATGAGCGAGGTACATTGGGCGGTAAGAGAATGGATGCGCGATGGAAGGGTGGGTGATTACATTTGGGACGCGTATAGAATATTTTTCGACTTCCTATCCGAAGACCCTATCATGCTCCAGGACTATTATATCCTTATCAATCACAAACGAGAAATACGATATACGGATAAAAGCCAAGATGTGATGGGGAAGCTTCCGACCGATTTGACCTCTGCGGCTCCCTCGGATCTCGACAATGAACAGCTTATTTGGGCCCGTGATATCGGGGCCATGTTCAGCGCATGGAACAAAAGCAGTTCGCTCAAATCAGTCCGCGCCTACTATGTTCGGTGGAAGACTAGAACAGAGCTCGAGAAAGAAAGCCTTGATGCACTTGAGGGCAAGGTACCTAGCTTAGAAGACCAACTTCGCCAGTTTCCAATCTGTTCAACAAAGTTCCAGGGCGCAAATCTCACCTGCTAAGTTGGGGCTGTGTAACGTTCTATCCTCGATACTCCTACTGTTTTTTTCTTGCAATCCAACAGTTGGCAAACCCAAGAGACCCTTGGTGGCTCTTCGGGGTCATAATGGAAACACTCGGAGTAGGTTTGGTCTAGGTTTAGATTATACATTAGCTTTCTTGAATGATGAGCTTTCGTCATTAAAAATCTTTTTCCGCGATGGCTGAACAACATCTTCGGCGATTATATGGGATTTGGCGAATATTAAGTTGATCATGAAACGCGAACTTTGTGTAAACAGTTGAACCTTTGAAGCAGGATTACCGACGATCTGCGCTAGGTAACCATTTCCAGCTTCTGGAAAGCTTATTCAATCTAGCTTTACACTATCGCAGATGCGACTGTGCTGCATACATTAGTCTGGGCATAGTCGTAGTTCCCCAAAAGCGTAAACCCAGATGTTCGAAGTCGGGTGCTTTTAAACCAATTCTTACTTCTTGCGAAGCCAGGGTCAGTGGCCAAGACATTTAGCTGTAGAATGACATGTCGTAGAGTGTCTTTACCGCTACGCCCCAAAATGCCTCGACTTGAATCTATATCATCCTCCGATTCAGGAGAGTCATATACAACACGAATGTTGCGTAACGTCAAACATAGCCAGGAAGATTCTGAAAGAATGGTGAGTTCGCACGAGATCGTAAATAGCGATGTCTAGAGATCGCTTACTTGGTTTAATTTCTCTAAATCTAATCATCGCTTCTCTTCAGGTCGATTGGTATACCACAACCAGACATTACTTCTTCGACGACGATAATAGATCTGTTTGGAGCGCTTTCTCGCGTGAACAAGACGACAACTCGGATAGAAGTCTGGAGAGACCACGCAGAACGTGCCTCTCTTCCCCGAAAGACATATGGGACGCCATTTGGATTTGTTTGGGGGTTAAAAGCGCAGACGGGCCTGATTAGTCCCGGCCGGTCTGTGCTTCACATTTTTTAATATTGTCATCTCAAAGCTTTACGAAAATTTGCTGATAAACCAACTAAATTAGCAAAAGAACGGCCTTGAATACACAGACAAGTCACACATTAAATCTATACGCCTCCGCGCTGTATCTTTCAAAAAACTGCGTGGGTAAGACTGTGAGAATTCTGTTGCAAACCACTGTCCTACTTATTTCTATCGCGTCCTTCTAACTCGCCAGTACGGCTGTTATCAACGACGTGTACCTATCATTCCGGGAGATCGGTGTGTTCCGTACTACCGAATTGATATTAAGTTAGCCCTAGATCACTGTATGTAGAAAGTTATAATTCTAGGAGGTTGCTGTCTTGATAAGAAGAACGCTCCTAGCACATGTGGTAGTTTTAAGTTTGGTTTCGGCGCATTTATGATTTTAAATCTACCATTCAAGTCGATGAGTAGAAGGCGGGCGTAGATCTTATAACTATGCGCTAGATCTACTAGGCAGATTATCACCTGCCCGTCTTTTATCATCGTCCCGATTCAACCAACGATACCATTCCATCATGGCTTCTTACAGCTCCTCCGTCCCTAATTCCGCCGCTTGGGGCGCGAAAACTAAATTCTATCATCCTTCGGAGCGCGCCATTGTTCCAGACAGTAATCTGATGGATTATGACGACAGTACGAGTATGAGAATAGCCGAAGATACCACGACGGCAAATTTCGGCATCCTCATTGAAGGGCTAGATCGTATTCCTGTTCCCCTGCACAAGAAGCTGCATGCTAAGAAAAAACGGTATCTTGGTGACACGACAGAAGTCTTTGTCCGCTTACCTAAAAAGATGAGGACTGACGCCTGCGGAGAGATGGTCTGGGAGGTGACGCGAATGTATAACCGAAACCCCATTTTTTTTCAATGATTTTCCCCGGCACCCAGCCACTACACCGCCCGCTATGTCCAATGCGTTTGGAACAGAGCATTACGAAACGACTAACACGTATGCAGAGACATTTCCGAGATTATTGGGGCGGGTAGAACGCAAACCCAACCACGACAGGACAATACAACGATCTGGTGGGAAGACGGCGTTCTTCTTTGTACAACGATCGTCTGCGCGCTTACCGTTTCTCGTCTCCTTGATTACCTTAATTGTACTTGCTAGAATAGCTGAACGAATGTATCTAGTAACGGCCTCTCCATTCTCGGTGGCGCATCCTATGCCCTCATACATATGTTGAAGTGGCGACATCGAAGCCTCTCTACGAGATCGGATTGGGGTTAGGGCTTGGCAAACACTCGTGAGGGGGCAGGGAAAAGCAGTGCAGCGTGCCAAGACAGGACCGAAACAGGGGAGAAGATATCGGTGCTCTGCCTGAAGTCGTACTGTATATTGATTCACGTAACAGAGATCTCATCAGTGTAATTCAAGCGTTTTCATGCTCGAAATCTCCCGAACTCTAATATGAACCAAACATTGTCTTTAAGGCTGAGCTCTAATGAGGGGAAATCCTAACCGAAACTCGGGCCGACTCCAACTTGACTTAAGAGGACTACACCTATTATAGTATGTTCAATGTTAACCTAATACATGCAATCAAGTTATAACTGCTCTATAACCAGGCGATCATGAGGGCAGAATCACTCCTCGGTCGTATCATGATCAAAGCATAATCAGCTTACCACGAAAGTGGACTAGAGGGACTCTCCTTAACCTCCCCACCACCTTTCCTTCTATATAACATCCGTACCCAAGCTACTGTTAGTAGCTTTGCGGGCGCACCACTAAAAACCTTAACAGACGCTAATTTTACACAAAAACCTATAAAATACTAAGGGTCTAAATAGTAGTCGCTTAATTAAGCATTATTATGCAGGACCCTATAACCCTATTACGTTTAACTGTGACATTTAAAAACATTTATATAAGAGTAATAGAACCTAATATACTGACGCGAGCTAATCTGCATTAAGTAAAGCAGATAAAATTATATTTAATTAACCTGCCTCTAAAGCTTAAGATAGCTAGAAAGGAAAACAACTAAAAACCTTTACTCTAAGAGATACTAATTAAATAATATACGATAATTAATCGCAAAACTAAGATCTAAAAAAAAGTTACTATTATATTAGCAACAGTATTTAACGACTTTATCTAATTATTTAAAAAAGATGCTAATACTAACTACTAACAAATAGCTCGGGATTATATAAAAATCTTAAGCAAATATTTAAATATAATAATATATATATAATCTAGTAAAAGTATTACTACTCTTTTATAACTAGTTAGTATATAAGTAAAAACTAAGACATTAGCTGCCCTAATATTATAAGCTTTTATAATATTATATACTAAGGTAGCTAGTAAAAAAGGCGTTAAACTATTTACTAAATTAGCCTTAAAGCTAATAGGCTTAATAGCCTTTAGACCTTTTAACTATAGCGCTATAACTATTATAGCTATTATAATAAACCTTTAAAAGGCTTATAAAGATATTAAAGTCCTTATAAAACTAAATAATAAGGCGGCTATATTTATATAGGTAATAGCTTATATAATTAAAATAATATTATTATAAAGCTTAAAGCTAGTTATAGATATAATCTGCAAAGTGCAACTAATAAAAACAAAATAGGCAATCAAAGTTATAAACTTAATAATAAAAAATAAACTCCTAAAAGAACAAAATATATTAATAATTAAACAAATATTATAGGCCTAAGCTATAAAACTACTAAAAAAATAGGTAATATATATAGTTTTAAAAGTCTTTATTATAATAATCGACTATATTATTAATAACCCTATATTAAATACCTTATAAATAGTATAAAAGAGATTAAGTTATAAATAAGAGTTATACTAGTTAATGTTTATATATTTTATAATAGAGTTAATCTATAAACTGGGAAAGTCATTTAAATAGTTGCTTTTAAAAAACTAATATAGCGATTTAAACTATTTTTAACTAGTAAACTATTATATTTAAAATAATAATAAACCTATATTATTTACTATAATTCTAAATATTAAAAATATTATATAAAAATTATAATATTTAAATAAATATAATATAAGCTAATAATAAATAAGGTATATATACTTTATTATAATATATAAACTATTATAGTTTATATCTTACTAATTATAAAGATTGCTTTTATAAATTAAAAAAAGTTAATAAGAAAATAGTCTTATTATTTTAGGCTAAAATTAAAATAATAAAATAATATTAAGAATAAAGTATATAATAAGAAAAATGTGCCACTTATAAAAGCGGCTACTAATAAAAAAGCAATTTTTATAAAACATTTAAAGCAATAAAGTAATAGTAATAAGAGAAAGGCTTTACTTATATTATAAAAACTTATCCTTTTAGCTTAATTAATTAATAAGTTAATAACTAAAACTACTATATTAGTAGAGCTTATATTAAAAAAACACTAATAATAAAAATAAAAACAAAATAATAAAGGAAATAATAATAGTTATACTAATAACTTTAGCACCCTTAATAGCTTTTATAGCCTTAGTAAACCTAATAGCACTAGAGATCCAACCAGTCATACTAGTGCCACCACTACAAGTCTAAAACAAAATAAAAGCAGTTAGCACTACTATTATAAAACTAAGCACCGCTAAAGCACTAGACCCTTTTAAAAGAAAAAAAAAAGGCTAAGCAAATAAAAAAAGTATAAAAATTAGTTTTAATACTAAAACCTTATAACTATATAATAATTAATAAAAACTATAATACAAAGCCTAAAAATAATATATATTGCAGTATAAAATATAAAATATAAAGCAAACAACTACTTTATTTTCCTATAAAAGCATTAAAACAAAGATATAAATATTAATTATAATAACTAAGCTATAAAATTAATAAAAAAATAAAAAAAT
>NPFG01000523.1:0-24591 GCA_002288965.1 Xylaria sp. MSU_SB201401
GATGGACACTTTAGTTCTAAACAACAATTAGTAATTGTATTTAGCTCTCCTGATGTTAAATTAGCCTATTATATAAAAGAAATAATAGGGTTTGGTAATGTAAAAAAAAATTAAAGATAAAAATTAAAATAATATTAATTGTTTTATCTTTAACTTAAATTTTAAAATATATATTAAAATAAGTATAATATTATAAAGGTAGTAATATATAAAAAAATATAAAAGCTAAATAAAGCAGTTAAAGCTAAATAGTTTTAATAGGTAATATATATATTAAAGTATTAAAAAGGCTAATAATTAAATAATTAAACTAAAAGCTAGTCTAAATAGGCTAATAAAGGTAATAAAATAAAAAGGCATTTTATATTTAAATAGTATATAAGAGAGTAAATTTGCAATAGTAAATATATAATATAACTTTAGCTTTATAAATTAAAAAAAAAGATAAAAAAAAAAAGGAAATAGTATTAATATTAAATAATTTCTATCTTTAGTTTTATTTTAAAGCATATATCGACATAGTTATAATATTATAAAGATAATAACATATAAAAAGATATAAAGGTTAAATAGGACTATTAAAGCTAATTAGCTATAGTTAAGTGGTAGCAGGGACAGGTAGAAATTGAGCAGGGGGTACAATACTAAATAAAGAGCGCTAATTAGTAGTTTAGCTTTAGCTATAAAAAAACTTGCAAGATTTTCTTTAAGTCAAACACATGGAATGCAGTGGTAATCCTAACCCAAGAGGCAAGAAGATTAGCTATTAGGGTTTAATCTAATATCTTAATATATACTAGAGTTTTTGTGGTAGTTAAAAGGATAAAGGTAGAGATGATCATATTACATTTGACTCAATATAGATTTGACTATCGACTTAAAAGCAGATTAATAAGGTGTATTGGTGCTTGAGATAAATCTAGTGGAAAATGTGAAAATTTCGATTTGCCCCGAAACAGATGGCTGCTCCAGTGTCTGAGGCAATGCATTGTCCGTATTCGACGTTGACGGGGTCTCCGATTGGGGTCGCCTTATAGTTTCCAGGGCTCTTCGCCTTTTGAGCTGACCAGGTGTCTCTATGATGACCTATAATTTAGTGATTAAGGCGGCTTAGAGCTACGTATTCCATATTGATATATAAGGCTCCGCTCTCAGAAAGTTGTTGCCTAGCGCAGGATATCCCTTCTACTACTTCAGCGGACCAATTAGGTCTTCTCTTTTGTATGAAATAGCACGAAGGCCCAGACCCCCCCCCAAAAGTACTTACAGTAAGTGTAGAGAAGCAACATCGTCGTGTTTTAGTAATAGCTGCACTCTTGTCCGTAACCAACACTTTATTCTATTGAGATGGCCAGCCTATCTAGCTAGATTTAGTTTCACACGATTGAAAACTCAGCTTCTTCCAACCGGCCATCTGACGCCCACTTCAAAGCCTCGCCATCCATAAACCCATGAACATACGCAACGTGTACAACGCGATATGTCTTTGTGCCCTGGTCAGAATCACCTACGGTAGCTCGCAACACAATTGGAACCTTTCCTCCGTCGAGAACAACAACTTCATCTCCAACCTTAGCTACGCTGCTCAGTACCATAGTGAATAGCTCGCTTTCCGTCAAGCTGAAGGACCAATATCTCATATTTCGTTCTATAACTTCCCAACTCAACGGAGCTGGTGTGTCATCATCTGTCCCGTCCAGCAGGGAGGAAAGTCGTAGCTCCTCTTCATCTAATTCCATCTTCGTAAGGCGACGGATGGGATACGCCTTGCAATCCATGGCCGCAGTGCGCCAGAAGGCCCAAAAATACGACTCTCCAGTGACATATGTCTTCGAGCAGTCTCTCGCCATAGAGTCACCGAAGAGGAACCCCATCCAGTATTTCAGGGCCTTAATCCTTTCGCTTTTCTTTCTCCACCACCCATAGAAATTCTGTTGATTTGGATCCTTTGATATCAGTCCGATTCGCCCGAGGCTGATGCCCTTCAGTCGTAAAATCTTATTATTGACTACCTGACATGGCACTTGGATGGTTGGTCTGCCCGCACTGAAGACAGACCGCTGGCCGAACAGGAAGGTCTCGTAAAGATCGATCAGATTGCGGGTCTGCGTGAAGTCTGCAACCCATGATGGCAGGTTCGCTACTCCAGGAGCTTCCCGATCAGTGTACTAATAGTTTTGACTAACAATGTCAATATTCGCAGAGCCGTTGATGAGCGCCAAGGTGGTTTCGGTGAATAGTTCATGTGGTGTTTTCCGGTAATCAATAACTATATCGTGAGGCTCGAATACTAGCCCGAGGAGTCCGTAGATCTTGTCCCGAGCATCAGTGGCGTGCGTACATCTGAATCGCACGAGAGTATTCATCAGGCTCGATTCGGTGCCTGGGTGGGCCTCTCGGAAAATAGTTTGCTGGTATTTGATCGTCCTAGCTGTCTCGAAGACATATCCCCAGAGAGACGTGTTGCTTTCCTCATGCCCACCAACGGTGGTCCCGATGCAGCTTTGATAGCGCACGTCATTGAGAAAGGAAGACACGATCTCCCAGTCTAACTCAACGCCCGGCGCCATTAGACATATATTTGGAGAGCAAGAGAGCTCCTGCGTGATCCAGACCCGATCCCAGATTTCGGCCCGTCGGAAGGCAGCTTCCAGATCCCTAGTTGCATCAAAGTCAAACCGGAATAATGACGACAAGTCGTTCTCTCGGGAGCTGTCATTACCAGTAAAAAATCCACGGTATTTGTCATTATATGGGAATCCGTGGTCGCTCCATGGCGACCACGGATTTTCCAGATCTTTGACCTTGGCAGGATCATTCTGGTGGATTTCATGCATGGTTCGCAAGCCCTGCGTTATCTCCTTCTCGTCCCAGGGCTGTGCCGAACTTGGAGCCAACATCCAGACGAGATCCCTCTTGCAATTTTTGTATATGTCCCTCATCAGCGACACCTGGTGGCCCCTTTCCGGGATATCGGCTTGATCGATACACAATGCGTCCACCCAGAGGACTCTAAGCTGAGCTGGCAGTCTGATGCGACGCAAGGCAGAGTCGAGGTTTTCGGTAATAAAGAATAACTTTCCGTTTAATGTGATCTGTTTCGTGAATTTGGGCTTTCCCCAGACATATGAGAGACATTCGTAGTCTGCTCGTTGGTGGAGGGAGTGGTATATCAGTCGGCATTCTAAGTTGGCGTCGAGCTCCTTAGAAGGGAAGATTTGTAGGAGTCTAATTTCCTTCTCCTGGGCGGAAAGGCTGCGGTATGTGGACTCCATTGCCAAATAACAGACGATTATCACGCGCCAACCCTAACATAAAGGAAATCTGTTTCTGTTCGGAAAAGTGAGCAGAGTTGCTTTACCGGTGGTCGTGGGTGGGTCAAGGTGAGCAAGGGTGAGTTGAAGGTGAGATCGAAGGTGATCTGTTTCGGCCCCTCGGCTACACCTGCCACCAGCCAAAACTGCAGTCAAGGATTCTGTGGGAGCCGATTCTGGACCTCTGCTAGCCAGAGCCGCACCTCCCGAGAGGGTTGCACACTTTTGTTTTCCCGTGCAATTGCAAATAGGATTTATTAATTACACACGCTCAATTATCATTTTTGAGGTTACCTCATCATGTGATCCGCGCAAGGCCCGTCCGTCTCCATCCTCATTCAACAGAAAACCACGTCTCCCCTTTTCATGCGCGTCTGGGGCAGACAACCGCAAGTTGCTCCGAGCTGTTTTGAAAACGCTCCTCTGAAACTATAATCAATTCGACAATGGTTTCCTGCCCATCGCCATACATGGCTTCTACCCTTGATTCGGACATCACTTTTGCGTCATGGCTAAAGATATTGTTAAACAGGATCACGAATTTCTGATCTTCGAGATATGTACAGCCATTAGATATGGCACAAGCTAGTATGGGCATTAACAGATGACAATAGAAAACAAAAATCAAGTACAACCCAACCTTTCCGACGCGTGTTTACACTTTCAGTCTGTGCACGCTTGAAATCGCACTCGAAGCCCTCCCGGCGGCAATAGCCAATTGAATATCCAAAAACCTCAGACCTCATTACTGACCTCCCTACTTTTCTCCCTGATCCTCGTCATCTATGCCTCCACATTATTAATAGCTTCCCCAGGTGACTGCCTGTATTCTAAAAGGAATGATAAAATTCCAGCTAGATGGCAGGAGGGGTGTGCCCGATTGTAGAAGCTGATGCTCAGTAATAAATTTCTCCACCGCAAACGCCAGGCAAAGAGCTTTATGAAAGACAACAAGGCACATTAAATATAGAAGGCTCCATTAGGTATGTAATTGTTTACTTTTTCCTTGCCTTCCCCCGTGTAGTCTTCGCAGGTTGTCTCTTTAATATGCCCTAAGGTTTTGCAGAGCTCTTGGTTATTAAATTGGTTGTAACCTTTCGCTCTAGTTTTAATCGGACTACACGTTTTGAGGGGTCTGTAAAAACCGTCTTGCCTAGATCCTTAACTATATTAGGGACAGGTGGCTATATCTGTTTGCTTCTGCGTAGAGTTATATGATCTGGCGAGAGTTGCGGTTGTCACGACGTTACTACTATAATGCTATTTTAAGCTTATATAAGTGGTCGACTAGCAGAATTTATATATATATTAAAGGGTAAAGCTAGCAAAAACCTTTTTGGCAAAAGAAAAAAGACTAATAAAAATGTATATCTTTAGAAAGCAGCGTATTATAATTATAATAATAATAGCAATACCGAAGCTAATTTTAAATATAATAATAATAGCAATGCTAGTAATAACCCTAGATTTGATAACAATATCTTTTTTTAACTTTAAAAATAATAAAGTATGTAATTATTTACTTTTTCCTTGCTTTCCCCCGTGTAGTCTTCGTAGGTTATCTCTTTAATACACCCTAAGGTTTTACAGAGCTCCTAGTTATTAAATTAGTTGCAACCTTCTGCTCCAGTTTTAATTAGACTGTACGTTTTAAGGGGTCTGTAGAAACCGTCTTGCCTAGATCCTTAGCTATACTAGGGACAGGTGGCTATATCCGTTTACTTCTGCGCGGAGTTATATAGTCTAGCGAGAGTTGCAGTCGTTATAACGTTACTACTATAATACTATTATAAG
The DNA here is from genome assembly GCA_002288965.1 of Xylaria sp. MSU_SB201401. Lineage (NCBI taxonomy): Eukaryota > Fungi > Ascomycota > Sordariomycetes > Xylariales > Xylariaceae > Xylaria > Xylaria sp. MSU_SB201401. The sequence continues at coordinate 5,109 of NPFG01000523.1, forward strand.
CCTATATAGGCGGTCGACTAGCAGAATTTATATATATATCAAAGGGCAAAGCTAGCGAAAACCTTTTCGGTAAAAGAAAAAAGACTAATAAAAACGCATATCTTTAAAAAGCAGCGTATTATAATTATAATAATAATAGTAATACTAAGGCTAACCTTAAATATAATAATAATAGTAATGCTAGTAATAACCCTAGATTTGATAACAATATCTTTTTTAACTTTAAAAATAATAAAAGTAATAATAATACTACTAATAATGCTATAAACAAATACGGTAGCTTAAATAACAGCTATAATAGGTAGGCTAAATATAGGCTGACAATAGCCTGAGAGTTATTATCCTTTTAGGCGCTGCAAAACCTCTATAACCTGCCAAGATATTTATAGCCAATCAGAATTACCAACCTTTATACTCTGCCAATAAAGGTAACTCAAGGTATATATAGCAACTTTGAATAAGCGTTATTAGTGTAGAGAATCTTAGCAGTTATTAGTTACTTAAATGTTGATCCATTAGCATAGGCAGTATGGAACATGAGATCGAGATAAAAATGGGTCATTAAGGTCACGGAGGTGTCGCAGCGCCCAAAAGGATAAAGTAGGACTAATGGAACACCGGTTTAACAAGGTATAGGTATAATAGGTGGTGAATGTTAGTGATTCTGTGGCTATGCTTATCAAGGGCTAAGAAAATGATAGAATAATGCTGCAACACGTTGAGCCAATGTTAAAGATGTCACTGTTAGCCGCGCGCTCTACAACCAATTGATACTATAACTAGCTTAGTGCAGTTAAAGAATTAGCCTACTGCCGCGTATACCCAGCGGCTATCTACACTGCAGCAATACCATCTATCACCACTAACACACGGCCGATCGCGTCACGTCGCTGAACCGTGTAGAAAGCGACACATCATCTAATACGACAAATTGCGCCTCAAGCCTTGACCCATGCTGTGTATGAGCCATGTTGACTAAATGAATCCCGATATAGTCCAGGCCTGGGTTCACGATGTGACCCAGTCCCGGGCGCTCGACACCAAGCCCAACCGCAAGCGCAAACGAGCCGTGTTCGCCGATATGGATACAAATGCTCCTCTCAGGCGAAGGAGCCCCCGAAAGCAAACCGACAGCAAACGCGACCGTAGCCAAGGCGGCGACGTCTCTGACCTTGCAGTAGGCGTGAAGAAGAAGCCGGTGCGAGGAAAAGGGCAAAAAAGGGACCGTAATGAAGACGCTGACGAGGCGATACCAGCTGATGACCCTTTCGCTGCTGGCGACCCTCATGCTACACCGCGGGCCAAGACATACTCCCATGCATTACGCGATGACAATGCGAGCCCAACCCGACTGAGCCTGAGGCCTATATCCACGTCCAGCCAGAGCAGCCAATCCACCAGGTCAACAAGCCCAGTCAAACGGACCCAAGACCTACGCAAGTTGCAGAAACCTGTTCGCTTCGCAAACCAGAACCCACGCGACCTCGCTGCTACCATCGCCTCTGTCAACGCACAATCACTCCAACTTTTCCGCCGCATCAATACCAAGGTCACGTCGCAAAGAGGAATCCTCCCGCTTGAGCTTCGAGATGAGTTGCTTCCAGAGCTCGGCTACGGGTTAGAGGACGGTGACGACGAAGATATTGCACATCTATTCTCAACTCGTACGACTAGACCTACTGCAGCCACTTCTCGAAAGGCGTTAAAAGACAGGCGACGGCAGCGAGTAATAGCCAAGGGAGATTACGACGATGACGGCGCAGAAGGTCAACCGAAGAATCAGAGTCCTCAAGACGATATTCTTCACCATCTAAATCTTCTAGATGAGTTTGAAACATTGCTCGACATAGTGGCAAGGACAAGCCAATTCAAGGCCGCACCGAATTCGGAAGCTGCATGGAATGAAGAGATCCATAGCTGCATCTTGAGGCTCGCTATGGGTGACTGGCCCGGGGTCAGGGTTGAAAACGTCACACGCGCTAATATCGCGAAGCCGTTCCACCTGCTAGCCCGACCAGAGCTCGAGCTCGAAGTACCGCTTGCCACGAAGATGATCGACTACGCGCTGCTACTACAGCCGGAGCTCACAGATCCCCTGAGCGGTGCTATTCAGGACTTTGTGGCTAAGTTACGGTATCAGACCTTCAACCAGTCGATGTATGAGCACCTACGTACAGGGCCCAGCGGTGTGTTTATCGAAACCAAGGTCGAAACCAAACGATACGCAGAGGCTCGGACTCAGCTTGGCCTATGGCTGGCGACCTGGTATGACCGTGTGCGTGAATTCCACAGTACCGACAGCCTCGTTCTCCCTGTTCTTATTGCTACAGCGGAGGCCTGGGAACTATGGTTCGCTATAGATCGGTGCGATTACTTTGATATCTGTGGCCCTCTGAGTATTGGTGGCACGGACAACCTGCAGTCTATATACCTGCTACGGTACTGTCTAAGCTGTCTTGGTGAATGGATGACGACGGATTTCCGGAGCTGGGTTAAGCTCTGCATTGGTATGGAATAGATACAGGCCGGGAATTCAATTAGGCCGTATTTTATCTTACCCATTCCTAGTATTTGCCGTATCGCACTTTGCATCCAGCCCTTGTGGTTACGCAGTGAGTGGCGTGACTTCCATCAGCTGTACCTCCTCCATCCACCTCCGTACTGTATACCTACTTACACATGCGCACGTCCACTAACCCCCACTACACAAGGTACACGCTTGAGCATCTATGCCTCCCTTTACATAGCCAGATACCCGTTCTTGATTGTGAGGCTGTATGAACTGCGGATGGCAATGTGGGGTTGGCTATAGGGAAAAGGCATGCAGCGTTAGAAGCGCGTTATAGTTAAGAGCGTCATTACCCTATGCAAAACATGCTTGGTTAAAGGCTCTCGCCTGCACTCACGAAGCCTCGTACTGTTAGAACAATTGATCTGATCTCTACACAGTAGCTTCGGACTGGTAGTTGCTATTATCTTGAATAACAGTCTGAAGAATTCAGTCACTATGGCCTGGCCAGAGTTGCACTATGGTCGTCCCAGTTCAGATCGTCCCTGCGTAGGATCAGGCGACGTCATCAATATAGGTATTTTATCAAGTCTCATTAAATAAAAGCCAACTCCTTATGCTATCACAGAATGTTGTCCTAACCCAGCGTCCAATAGCCTCAAGCGAGGTAACCAGCGTATATGCACTAAGAAGACTTCTCGTAGATCCTAGACTGATGGGCCCGTAGAGGCTGATGTGGACTGGTTGTCGCACGCAAAGTAAAGCTCCCACTCGAACGAGGTGACCATGATCAGCGGCACAGACACCAGTGGTACATGGAACAACTGCAATCGTTCCTCCGCGCTGAGCTGGAGTGCTTGACATCTGAAGGTTCGGATCTGAGACATCCGCTCGTGCCATGCTGCTATCCATATGCCAAGCTGCAAAAGAGGGTCGCGTGCTGAGGAAGTCACCTTAGTCTCGATAGTCACGGCAGCCGGTTTATATCGGAGTGGGAGGTATCCAGTCTGGTTGAAATGAGTTCCCTGTCCCGACACGCCCATGTCCAGAACCATAGTATGAACTAGACTCTGTAGCTTTGCATTGGAGAAATTGGCAACAATCACATAGTCGACCTTCTTACGGTCACTATTGGGTTGCTGCGGCGCATCCGAGTCCTCTGACTGTGCCACGCTACTTGTCGGAACTGACTAGGCTAGAGAGGCAGTATCGGACGGGGCTTCGACACGCTAGAGTCTGGGTACCGAGTTCTTTGCGATGGTGGCAGCCATGGCTGGCTCAACAGTAATCTGCGACCCAGGCAGTCCAAATACCAGGTCCAGCATGGGCGTGTGGACAAGATGATTCCAAGAAGTCTCGTGTCGACCAAGTTCCATTGATGCCTTGGCTGTGTCAATGATGTTGCGAAGTCTGCTCAATGTTGCTTCGGCGGCGCCTCTATCGCAATCGGTGGTCCTAAAAAATCTTGGACGTGTGGCATGTTTCCCTAATAACGAGGAGACCTGTTCCCGGACCTCCTTGGGAATAATTCCCTCTTGATGGGTGGCATCGTCGATTGCAAAGTAGAGAGACTTGATATCGGCTGGTAAGACGTCCCTTGGGTTCTCTGGTAGTTCCTGTCGAAGCAACGGTTTCTCAAGGAGTTCTAAATCAGCCGAGGTCTTGATAGAAGGCTTCGTCGGACTTGGGGTTCGTCGGCGCTGCCTTGGGGGTGCCGGTAGAATGGGGATATCTGTTGTAACAACGTCCCCAACTTCGTCATCATCTAATAGATTTCCATCTCTTTTAACGACTATGATCAGTCTGTCCCCTTGCTGTCATTATGCTGCTTGTCCCTGGGGGTGTTTGCGGCAGAGCGGGATCATAGACGTGATCGGCCGCGGTCGCGGTCGCATGATGGTGATCGTCATTGCGACGGGCGCGTTTTGCCGGGCGTGGAAGGGGTTGAGGGCTTGGCGAGCGAACTGTCGGTGCAGTCTCAGTCTCGAGAGATTCTATCCAATCCCAAATCACAGCATTGTCCAGCATGTTCTGATGGCCGCAAGTAGAACGGACGAAACATTGTAGGATAAGTGGCGGGCTACCTAAGTAGTCTGCACAGAAGAATCACTAAAAGGAAGATTAATCAGTATGTCTCAATCATATGCATAAGAATAACGTTAACCCCATTCTTTAAGGTATTAGGTGGGTTTGCCCCGGGCTAATGGTAAGTAGGTACCTAACCGTGCCACGCCCCACTAATTTGGTTTACGAGAACGCCCACCAACAAACTTATGTTAGTGAGCCTTTTTGCGAGCTAATATCAGTGGGGTTAGCGGAGAGCCACCGACTCCTTGGGTTGTGGCGGCCCTTGTTTGGCAGCCATCACGTATTCTTGCTCCAAAATATCTAAAAGCTTCGTGCAAAAATAGAAGCCACTCAGTTTATCGCCTAATCTCTATATAAATGTAGACAACGCAGTTAAAAGAGCTTATGCAAAGAGAAACAGTAGCGATAACAGGGAATGGTTGCAAAGTACAGATGAGGGAGATTAGAGAAGGTAAAGTGTATTGTATTTGGTTAAGTTCTCTAGCGCTACCTACAGGGGCAGGGGGGTCCTATAACTACTGAGGGAGGCATAGATGCTGCAGTATCCCTTGCAGTAACCCTCGACACCTTAGACACCTTAGCGTTAGTCACCAGTGCCAGTGCGACAACTAAGTATAACAGCATGGGCGGGCTAGTATATCTATGATATAGATATATAAGTCTTAAGGAAGTAATAAGGCAATAAACGTAATGCCATATGCCATAGTTGCGCTGCGTAAAACACAATATGCAATACAATTAGTAAGGAATGACTGTAGTGCGGCATATGCGTTACCCAGTCAACAGGTAGTTATAGGGCAGATGCGACCGCCGCATGCAATCGTGTGTGGTAGATCATAGTCGATATATTTAACACCATGAACCTTATTATAATGCAAGTAACTTACTTACTAGATATGCTGCATGTAATATATAATGCAGAACAGAATAGTATTTCAAACGCAAGACTATATATATGCCAGCGCTTGTGTGGCAAATGGCAGAACGGGACCAGAACACAGAGAAGAATGCAGCTTGACAAGGCGCGCATAAGGCTTGCAACACGTTAAGGTTTCAAAGTAGATATCCGAAAGTGTTACGACACAAAATGATACTTGTGAGGGATAGAATATGGGAACGCCCTGCAGCGCGGAATGAGGTCAGATTCATAGGTGCAGAACATGCTGCAACGCGCACACGGCTACTGTATAATATAGAATATGTCACAGATCACTACTCTAGAGCAGACATTAATAACCTTATAACTAAAATCGCTACCGCTCTATCTATGCTGCTTTCCACTCTATCATATCATGAGATCAAGGGGGTCATCCGAAAGGGAGAGGAAGTAACGACCATGGCGAGCTTCAAAACTGGTTTGATAGGGAGACCAATGAAGACACCCCCAGAAGTTTGACTGCAGAATTAAGAACGAAGCGAGAGTTGATACCAAAGATATTGTGGCGCCCGATGGGTTAAATCGTTCACTGGTACTCTACACAAGAGTATTATACGGTCTCTTTACTTCTTTATAATATTATACGTTTTTGTTCCAATATCGACATCACCAAGCTCTGATCGCTTGAAAGGGGGAGCTTACAGGCTAACTAGCAAGGCACCAGACTGGGAATTATCGGTATCTCTGCGTTTATACCGACCCAGAGCAAAAGCTTAACCCACCTGGTTAACTAGCGGCAAACGGCCCTGTGTAACAACGCCTGTCCCCGTGCATTGCAAATATTCACATCAGCACCTCTCAATAAAAGTAGAGCTACAATATTCGTCGAGTCCGCAGACACGGCCATGTATAATGTTCTAAGCTTCGGGCGCTGCATTTAGACTTCACCATCTAACTCCAGTTGCTCTGTTCGAAACCCGACATTTCTCACTATGGGCATTCTCCTGTTAGATCTGATATGATTGATATACGTTCGAACGAAGTCTCCGTCGAGTGGCGGGGCAGGATAAACCTTGCCACCGAAAACATGCTCCCGAAAAATTAGATGACCTTTGAACATCTCGTCGGCGGTATCGTCAGTGTATTTATCGAAGACAGCGGTGATACGAGCCAATGGACTTATTGGGTGTGCTCCAGCATAATTTTCGGCTTTCCGCTTCCACGCATCAAAATTCACAAAGTCCTTCACGCCATTGTCATTGTGGCTTATCAACTCGAAGAATTCATTAAAAGTAGGTCCCCGCATGTTTATGAAGTCGTAGTCATGGCCTAACCTGCTCAGGTCCTGCGTCATTGCGGAAACAATGGTTGCACTAAGATAGTTAACAGGTAGGACGGAGGACATTGAGACGGATGGATCCAATAACGGGAATACCCCCATCTCAAGACTCCCAACAATGAAGTTGTGCAGGAAATCACCACGGTCGCGGCGGTACTCGCCAGTTTCGCTCGAAGCAGTGACGAAAGGCAAACGATAAACAGAGGCTTTCGCACCTCGCCAGCGTGCGGCGGAGACCATCATTTCTGCTGCATATTTGGAAGTCCCATAGCCGTATTCTTGATCGCATTCGGTAAGAGCTAGGCCCATATGTTTGGGTATCGTTGAAATAGTTGACACAAGATGGACCGATTTCGCCTGACCGCGAGAGGCGAGCCGCAAAACTTCGTGCGTACTGATTATATTGGGCCCTATGTAATCCTGTAGCGGTCGCATCCAGTCGACGAGGCCACCACAGTGGCAGACAGCGTCAACGGTTTCTGCAAGATCGTCGAAGGCTTCCACGCTCAAACCGAGGAAGGGCTTGGCTATGTTTCCCACTATCGGTCTGATGAAGGGGGTGAAATTTGGCTCCCAAAGGTTGTAGTCCTTCAACGTGTTCACGATCCGCTGATAGCCCAGCCCAACATCACCGTTATGGACGCGAACAAGACAGAATGTCTTGACTCCTTGCTTTAGTAGCTCAAATAAGATGAAGGATCCTACAAAGCCTGTGGCGCCCGTAAGAAGAACAGATCGGGGGCATGGCATACACGATGCTGGGCCATTCGTGACATTCTCAAATACAAAGCTGCTATCGAGGTGACCTTGAAGGAGTTTATATGTATCCAAAGGAACTGACTCCGATGCCGTAGTCGCAGGAGTAGCAATACCGGAAGCTGCCGTAGGAGATAATGTCTCGGCGTCCTGTAATTGAGATAGTAGAGACTGGCCGAGCAACCTAAGACTTGGACAGACAGAGATAGAGTTTACGGAAAGTGTTAGACCTGTTAGAGCCCCTAAGCCATTGCGAATTTGTACCGCTGCTAGAGAGTCGACCCCAATTTCTTGCAAAGAACGGTCGATATCGACGTCGTATGGGTGCTTGAAAGCCAACGTCCTGCCAACTACTTCTCGAATCATATCCAGTACAACGCTCTCCTGCTCATCAGGTTTAGCATTTCTCAGCAGTGCGGTTAAATCACGTGGCTTGGATGTCTTAATGTCGTTGGGTTCCAAGAGGGCATTAAATAGTGGTGGAACGTTTCCTTGTTCTTCAAAGTAGTTTTGAAGCCGTTCAAGGTGAAGCGGAGCTGCCACGGTTAAAGCCCGAGTGCTCATCACCGCTTGTTCAAGTATTTCCAGGCCCTGGCCCTCAGTTAAGGGGTCGAGACCAAAACGAGCAAGGTGAACATTCGCATTCAAACTCAATTTCGACGCCATTCCATCGCCAGCCCACGTACCATAAGCTATCGACGTGCGGTCAATCCCCGAGCGCGCCGCAAAGCAGCCAAAGAGTCAAGGAAGGTGTTAGCTGCTGCGTAGTTTGCGAGACCCGGCATACCCACAATGCCAGACACAGAAGAAAGCATGACAAAGACGTCCAGATCCATATCTTCCGTGTGTCGATGCAAAAGCCAGGAACCATCTACTTTTGGCAACATCGTCTTTTCAAATCGTTCAAGTGTCATGGTGTTAAACACCCCTGGATCCGTAGCCCCAGCAGCGTGTATGACGCCTCTCAGGGGTCGGTCTGCGTTAAAGCCTTCCATGACCGAGTGTATTTTGTTCGGATCGGCTACATCGCCGGCAATAACAGTGATCTTACTACCGGCTCTGAATAGTTCTGCTATTAGTTCGTTCGCTCCAGTAGCTTTCAGACCATGGCGAGAGATGAACACTAAATCACGGATGCCGTGTCTATTCACCAACCAACGTGCTATACGGGACCCGATACCACCGAAACCACCAGTTATCAGAACTGCGCCATCGGATCTTATGAACTGTTTCCCTTTGTATCGATTGACGCTGCGTTCCATTCGTGGAACCAAAACTCGCCCTTTGCGTATAGCACATTCCGGTTCTGCGTCTAGGAGCATTGCCGACATAATTAAGTACGGCTTTGGGCCATCGTCTAGATCTATCAGACGCAAATGCAGCTCCGGATGCTCATTTCTTACTGTTCTCAACATTCCTAGCAATGGCGCCGCTCCCAATCTATCGCGTGATCATCGGCTTCGACGCCAGTTCCGATCGTATGACGAGTGATCCATATGAGCGAGGTAGTGAACTGAATCTTGATCGAAGTTTGTAGTTGCTTGAGCGCTTCGACAATGAAATCTCGAGTTTGAGATAGTACGTCAGAATCTAAATCCCAGACGTATATCAACCCATCTAGGTGCCTAGCATGTTCAAGTTGCTCAACGTAGATGAGCCGCACGCCAACTTGTGAAAGGACCGTTGTGACGTTCTCCGCCCAAGCTGTTCTACCATGTCTATTAGGAAGCAAGACGCCCCACGTCCTTCGGAGATCAACTGCAGCATTAGGCCTAATCGTATGCCACTGTACTTCATGTTGAAGATGTGATTGTAATGGACGCTGACTTTGTGGTATACTGGTTATACCTGAATGTACAGGTTGTGATGACCGACGGGACGGAACAATGTAGACCCGTTGGAATACATGGGTTGGCAGATCGACCCGCTGGCATCCAAATGGGGCAAAGTAAGATTGCCAATTGATTGGGACCTGTCGTAAGTGTAGATTGGCACAACTTTGTTGAAGCACCGAAGAACCATCTCTACTAGCCTGGAGAGATGGCAGCCACGCCATCTTGTTACTCGTAACTCCGAGACATCGAGCGCCTATACCACAGAGCACTGCAGCCGGTCCCAGCTCGAGGAAAATGTTGATCCCATGACCTGCCAGCGTCTTGATGCTTTCACCGAAACGGACTGGTTCGCGCATTTGTCTAACCCAATAGTCCGCATTTTCAAGACTACCCCCTTTAGCCAACCTGCCCTCTACACTACTGACAATGTGTAGCCTGGGAGACTGGTACTCTATGGTCTCTGCCACAGCTCGGTACTCTCCAAGGACACCATCCATGTGACGTGAATGGAATGCATGCCCGACAACTATCATCGTGGTCTTTCGGCTTAGTTGTGCGAAATGGTTCATGACTCTAACAACACCATCGGCATCCCCAGAAATGACTGTCTGCATCGGTGTGTTGAACAAGGCACTCTCGACTTTATCGCTCTGGCCCAAAGATCGGATCACAGCTTCTACTTCGGCAGCACTAGCCTCGAGCGACGCCATGCTGCCGCCCGTTTTAGACTGGGCTTGCATCAATCGACCACGCGCCGCGACTAATCTACAGGCCTCAGTCAGACTAAAGATACCGGCCACATGAGCAGCAACCAATTCGCCCAAGCTATGGCCAGATACGAACTCTGGAGTCACACCCCAGCTCTGCCATAATCGCCATAATGCTACCTCTAATGTGAATAGAGCAGCCTGGGCAACATCAGTACGGTGTTCCAGCCACGCCGCCTCAAGGCTGCCAGGACGAGACCACATAATCTCTAGCAATGGCAAGTCAAAATCGGTGAAATTTGCCGCCACCTCGATCAGTGCCTCGTGAAAGACAGGATAAGTCTCGCATAGATCTTTTCCCATACCTACCCACTGACTGCCTTGGCCTGTGAATAACATGGCAATGTGAGGCGCCTTGGGAGAGGTGCATTCTGAAGATGCGAATGATTCATGTTCGATGACAGACTGCATATCGTCTAACAAATCTGCCTTATTACTGGCCATGAGCACCAGTCGCTTTTTGAAATGCGTTCGGCTTGTTGCTAGTGAGTAGGCCACGTCACGAAGGTCCTCTTCTTCAACGGTACGGCTTATATGTTGTCGAAGCTGTCTCGCCTGCGTTCGCAAAACTGCGTCGGTATGACCCGATAAAAGGAACGGTATGCTTGACTGCATAGACACTGTTTTTCGAACTTGTCGAAGGGCCTTGGGTGTTCTTGGAGGCTCCTCAATGACAAGGTGCGCATTCGTACCGCCGATTCCAAATGCGGAGACGCCAGCGCGCCGCAGTCGGTCCCCTTGTGCTAGCCATGGCTGCTGGCTTAATACCGGCTGCATATTAGCCTCTTGCCAGGACACTGCTGGAGTAGGCTTGGTGATGTGCAAGGTTCGTGGTAAGGTAGCATGCTGGATGGACAATATAACTTTCATCAAACCTGCCAGACCTGCGGCAGCTTGAGTGTGGCCGATATTAGATTTGACCGATCCAATCAACAGAGGTTTCCCGGTTCGCCCGGGACCAAACACTTCAGCACATGCCGTAGCCTCAATCGGATCGCCTAGCTTAGTCCCAGTACCATGAGCTTCTATATAGTCAATGTGCTCGGGCCGCAGCCTTGCTGCTTGTAACGCTGTACGAATGAGGCGTTGTTGTGCTAAGCCGCTTGGTGATGTCAAGCTGGCGCTGCGACCGTCGTGGTTGACTGCCGTGCCGCGAATAATGGCGTGGATATTATCGCCGTCTCTTTGGGCATCGGAAAGGCGTTTAAGAATAACAACCGCACTTCCTTCAGACCACCCTGTCCCATCTGCATCAGCAGAGAACGCTCGGCAACGACCATCTGATGACATGCCCTGAAGCTTGCTAAACTCAACATGCAAACCTTGGTTTAATAACAAGCTCACACCTCCCGACACGGCCATATCGCATTCCCCCTGACGCAGCGCAGTACAAGCTAAGTGAGTGGCGACTAGCGATGAAGAGCACGCGGTATCTAGCGTCATCGCCGGCCCCTCCAGACCCATATGATACGATATACGACCAGAGATTGTGCCACCTGCAGACCCTGTAACAGTATATCCATCAAGGTCTGCCGGACTCTTACTCATATTTGGGCTCAAGCCAAGATGGCCAAGAATGTTGCTAACGCCAATAAACACGCCGGTCAAACTACCACGCAACTCCTCTGCTGTGTATCCTGCACGTTCAAACCCTTCCCAGCATGTTTCCAACATCATATACTGCGATGGGTCTAAAGCGCGCGCCTCACGCGGTGATATGCCGAAGAAAGCCGTGTCAAAAGCATTGATGGAACGAATAAACCCTCCTTTTCGACAATACGGATGGTCGGAATGAAAGCAACCATCATCTTCCCAGCGATCTTCTGGCACGTCGGAAATAGCGTCACCATTATTTTGAAGCAAGTCCCAAAATTCTTCCGGTGAGGATACATCTCCTGGAAGACGACATGCCATTGAAATAACAGCAATCTCATCGTTTCCAGTTGCTGGGGTTGGTCCTGGAATGACTTTAGGTGAATGTGGAGAGGATTGCCGGTCCAGATATGCCGCTAACGCCTTGATAGTATAATGCTCGAAAAGTTTAGCAACTGGTATCAGCTTACCTAGCTGTGTCTTGAGCTCTTTCTGGACACGCACTATACGTATAGAGTCACCGCCGACCTCAAAAAAGTTATCATCAATGCTGAGACTATGATGACCGAGAACATCGGACCAAATCGCGATCAATTGCCTCTCCGTATCTCCACTGACTTTTTCATCTTCCATAACCTGAAATGACGCTCTTGGGTCTGGTAAGGCGTCTCTATCTACTTTGCCGTTTATGGTCATCGGTAGAGCTTTCATTTCAACGAAGAATGACGGAATCATGTATGTAGGTAGTCGTTCGGCTAACCGGGGACGGAGCAGAGTAGCTACAGTCCTGGCTTCCTTAAGTGCTCTGGAAGCTCGAACGCAGTACGCGACCAATCTTTTTCCGTGACACGTCACCACCGCTGCTGAAATTATCTCGCTTTCTATCAAAGCCGCCTCGACATCACCAAGCTCAACTCGATAACCGCGGACTTTCACCTGTCTATCAATTCGACCGATATAGAGTAGACCGGCGTCCGAATGGCGCACTAAATCACCAGTTCGGTACATTATACCGTCGTTCGATGAATCCTTGAGAAAGCGGGAGCGGTTCAGCTCATCCTTGTTGCGGTATCCGCGGGCCACGCCGGCGCCACCGACGAACAGCTCACCAACAGACCCGTGAGGTACGGCGGACAGGTTTTCATCAAGCACATAGAGAAAGTTGTTCGGGATCGGGTGCCCGATAGTTATATCGCCGTCCTCCCGTATCCTCGCGATGCTTGCATAAACAGTAGTCTCGGTTGGCCCATACATGTTCCATACCGCACTGGCACAGCCCAATAAACGATCTGCAAGTGTTCGCGATAGTGCTTCGCCTCCGCAAAGGACTTTCGAAAGCCTTGGTTGGCCCTTCCAACCAGAATCCAGGAGCATTTGCCACATAGCAGGTGTCGCTTGCATGATGCTGACTTCGTGACGCTCCATGAGTCTTACAAGAGCAGCTGGGTCTCCGATTTCGTGTTGTTGGGCGACTATAGTTGTCCCTCCGCTGATCAATGGAAGAAATAGCTCCAGAAAGGCCATGTCAAAAGACACCGTAGTTATTGAAAGCAGCCGGTCAGCCTTGCTACAACCCGGATTATGCCGCATGGCTAAGAGCAAATTCGATACATTGGCATGCGTGATCTCGACCCCCTTAGGTTTCCCCGTTGAGCCAGACGTGTATATCACATACGCCAAATCTTCGCTCCGAACTACTTCCTCAGAGGCTACGTCGTCACTCTCCGCGGTATCTGTTGCCACAATCTCTGCGACACCTAGGCATACGGTTTTTATGCAGCCGTAGATCTGCACCCTTTCAGGCTCAACAATGAGGAATTTCGGACTGGCATCCTCAACCATGGAGGATATGCGTTCGACAGGAAAAGCTGGATCCACGGGCATGTATGCAGCTCCTGTCTTCAAGATCGCCAGCAAAGTTGCAACAAGATTGATGGAACGATGTAGAATTACGCCGATAAGATCGCCTCTCCCGACCTTCAGCTTGCTCAGGCCTCTTGCCAGACGGTCCGCTATTTCGTCTAACTGCCCGTATGTTAACGAAGTGCCGCCACACACCAACGCGATGCTGCTTCTCGACTGCTCTGCTAGACGCTTGAAAAATTTGTGTATAAATAGCTGTGGAACCCGAGGCCCCCGATTCCTGCCGAAACATTCTGCAGGAGGTTGGAAGATGTCCGATACAGCGCCTTCCATGGTTGACGACATGATTCTTCGTGCCTAAGTTCATATATGGCGTGTATTTAATGAGCAGAGTCTCGGCATGGGATCGTTCGCACATTTTATCATCCATCACAAAATTTAGCGTTCCGTCAAGAGGTTGATCCTTCGCCCAGATAATACCAACAGCGCGATGACCCTAGACACTTCTGAAAAGATGCAGGACTTTGTGCCAAGCGTCGGCACCAGTGGCCATTGCACCGACGATCGCTCAAGCCCAGCAGTTCGTGTCCTATAACGGAAGGACATGCTATGATGGATGCCCGTTTCACAAATCGTATGCACTTCGGTGTATAAAAGGCAGGGTCAAGGGGAAGCTATGCCCCGCCAGTGTCTGGCCATCTGGCATCATCACTTCACAAGTTCGACGACGCTCTTTCCGCATCATCCTTCAAACTACACGTACACCTATAGCTACAATCCATTATCATGGCCGTTGTTGTAGTTGCCGGCGGACTTGGCGACCTCGGTCGCATCATTACAGATGCCCTGTACGAGCGGGGCAAGCATGAGGTGTATGTCATGTCAAGAAAGGTAGTTTATTCGGCTAGGACTTAGAAAGACTTCGTGATACGTACTACTGACTGTATTCGATCAGGGCACTACCGATACCCAGACCCGTATCTCGCCACTGACGGGCAAAGAGTATAACCCGATGATCGAAACCAATTATTCAGAGAAACCGCTAGTCGAACAGCTTACGGAGAAACGCATTGCAGTTGTGATATGCGCCTTCATAATGGATAGCGAATCCACATGTGCAGCTCAAATACAGCTCATCCGAGCTTCCGAGCACTGTAAATGTGTGCGACGTTTTATTCCATCAGAATTTAACGTTGAGTATGATGTTGGGGATGACATTCTACCGTACCCAGAGAAGAAATTTCACCTCAGGGCTCGAACGGAGCTCAACTATACGAAGACGCTTGAGTACGCATACGTCTATCCAGGGATGTTCATGGACTACTTCGGTATGCCCCACGTCATAACGCAACTCCGACCGCTCTACTTCTTCATCGATCCGGCGAACGGACAAGCCGGTACGTGCAGATTGGCTCCCGGTTTCCCCTAGTATTATTTAAGATTAGACATGTATAAGACCCGTATTATGTCCAGATTGCGTCTTGGGGGCAATCAAGCTGCTTAAAAAAGATGATACTAATTTTAAACATCGCAGTGCTACCCGCGGATGGAGAAACAAAAATGAGCATGGCGTTCACGACCGATGCCGCAAGATACGTCGCGCTTGCGCTCGACTTGGCCAAGTGGCCGCGGGTCTTATCCACGGTTACGAGTACCGTGACGCTGAACGAGCTCGTTAGACTGGCAGAGAAGAACCTCGGCTATACTATGACAGTACGCTATCAGTCTGTTGAGAAACTTCTCAGACATGAGCCCCTCGCGGATCTGCTAGGGAATGTTGATATTGCCACAGCATTCCCCAACCGTTTTCCAGGGGGATTGGATCAGGTGAGGGCACTTGTTGCAGATCTAGAAGCTGGCGTTGCTCTCGGCGCGTATGATCTTTCGGGTTTGATAGACAAAGAGCAAGGTTGTTTGGATCTTGTTCGTGCCTTTGAGGGGCTAGAGGGTGTTCCACCGCCAAGAAGGATAGAGGAGTTTATGGAAGAGGCTTGGGGAAGAAGGGGTTCCACGATGTGATGAACAGTCCGTGTATACAAATTGGGCGAACTTGCTAAAGCGGGGGATCATGCCATACAGGGTAGATATACAGTATCTGCAAGACGTAGACATGCATTAAATGTACCATGCATATGTTGATCTATTAAGTGGTTCATGAAGTTGTTTCGCCAGCAGTCAGGAATTGAAATAGTAAAATGAGATTAAGCTCCCTCTCTACGTTGAACGAAACCTATCACAGTATGCCTGTAGCAATTTCGAGTTATTGAGTAAGAAACGTCCGCCACCGAAGAGGATCACGCCCACGTTCGCGGCCAACAGTTACTTAGGACGCCTCGGCTAAGGTCAGACAATAGGTAGTGGACCTCGGTGCCAGCAAGTGCCATAGTGTTTGATCACATGGGTCGTGAAGAAAACGCTTATACAGTCGTGCCGGATCTTTATTCCTGAGGGTCTAGATAGAGGCATCACACAGCATGAAGACACTACCCAAAGTGTCCGACTGGAGCGGAGGAGCAAGTGAGGTGCTGATTTGGTACAAAATGTGGGGGAAATGCAGGCGGCGACTAGGATCTGAATCCATTTCTGTGACCAACGTATGCGAAGGCCGTAACTGTATCTACGTCGTAAGTGAAGTCCTACGTGATATCTAAATCTTCTGCAGGTCTGACGGTACGCACATGGCGTGTATAGCGGTGAGAATAGAGAGGGTCATGAACGGATATACAACTCCGAATGCCGTATCTCCATCAGCAAACAAAGCTCAGCAGCTTGTCTCCGACTTTTGTTCCTGTCTCAGATGAATTGCTTTACAAGGGCAGGTATGTTATTGGCCATGATAGCCTGCTCCCTTGCCAAGTAGCTTAATTTTCTGCTTACCTAGAGGCTATTAGCTTTACCCCCCGTGGTTCTCTGTGTGGGAGTCTGTCACCAAGAAGAGTCGTCTGCGTCACCTGAGATTTTGAGAAGATTGACTGAAAATTACTATAGTGAGATAAACCAGGGCGTCATTGACAACAATACGCATTACGACAACTTAAAAACAATAAAAGGCGAATATGCCTGACGTTGGTACTCCCCCATTGCGTCCACGCAAGCTACAAGAAGTCCCTGCTTTAGCTGGCTGTGACGCAGTACTCAAAGCAGTCCGGGAAGATGGAGCAGTGATCATCAAGGGTCTCTTCACATGCGATCAAGTTGCTCGTTTGAATGCGGATGTCCAGCCAGCAATGGAAGCGATGGGCTCTGGGTCCAAGCATGCCGAGGAATGGGTGCGGGACTTCCATGGGGACAGCACGAAGAGGTTGAATAATATCGTGGGCCTCAGTGCGACATTCCGTTCAGAATTTCTCGAGCATCCCCTCATCCACGCCCTGTGTGAGGCCATATACCTCACGGACACCGGAGGCTACTGGATGAACTCGACGCAGGTCATCGATATCGCTCCCAGAAGCAAGCCGCAACCGCTACACCGCGACCAGTGGCAATTCCCTGTATTCCAACTGGCTGGAGCTAGCGCGCCGGAGGCGAGTTGCAACTTCATCGTCGCGTTATCGAGGTTCACTGAGGCTAATGGCGCCACACGCGTCATTCCTGGGAGCCACCTATGGGCGGATTTTCGTGACAATGGGAGTCCCGAGGATACAGCGGCCGCAGAGATGGGAATAGGGGATGCTTGTTTCATTAGTGGTAAGGTCGTACATGGAGGGGGCGCGAACACGACAGTGGATGAGACGAGGCGCGGCATGGCCATAGTCTTTCAATGCTCTTATCTGACGCCTGAAGAGGCACATCCGTTCAATATTGACGCGGACATTGCGCGGACACTGAGCGCCAGGGGTCAGCGCATGATAGGATATCGGTCACAATTCTTGAAGGATAGCCCCGGAGTGTGGAAGAGGAACTATGGAGAGATAGATGAGGTTTACTGCTAAGGCATAGGCCTGCAAGGGTAGTTTTCTATTTATAGTGTGAGACGGGTGATTCTAATCTCGTCTGGGGGCTATTCGTTACTTGTCAGCTAATACTGCTATGATAATTGCATTTCAACGCGTGAGGATCGTGAATACTTCAAATTTTTGACGTCCTAGGTTCGCGTACCACAATACCTAGCCTATCTCGCAACTTTTCGACGACAAGCTGAAGGAATTTCTCTACATCTACATGCGTGTGATAAGCCTGGTTGTAGACAGTGTTCAGTGAGATCCGACCTTGCCAGGACCACATAAAGCACTCTAGCCAGGGCCCCCGTACCGTATCTCCGAACCACACATTCTCAATCTTCCAGTATCCGTCAGCCTTCTCACTGTGGCTGCTAGGGTAAGTGGAAGCGATAAAGTCATCAACAATATCTAAGCTTGAAAGCGCTGGTGTCGTATCCGTTAGATGGGGCGCCGTGAACCCCGGCACCAGCAACCGGATCATTGGCCCTAACGCACTCCAAACTTCGGGTTCAGCCAATGCTAGGTCGCGCGAGAGAAAAGCCCTGAGCTCACGTGCTAGCTGCGTGAAGCTCTTCGCGCCAGGCTCGACTGTGAACGGCAAGACAGTAGAATGGTTATTGAATGTGTAGGCGTCAGCGGAGGCTGGTGGGAAGTAACGCCGGAGGTCAACATTAGCGAAACCTCCGAAGTGCGTACCGGGGGTTGTGCGTTCCGCCTGCGTAGTCTGGGTGGCGATGATGACGGCGGCGTTCCAGGCTGCCGTCATACCTAAGCTTCGCGCTTTACACGCCGCGAGTATGGCTCTGGCCATAGCCGCGCTAAGCCGTAGCTCAACCGATGCGTTTCGCCAGGAACAGGGTTTTATAAGTTGATCCTCGGGGATGGGAATATGAATGGGCGACTCTAATTTAAGCGATTCGAGCATCTCTCGGGCTCGCAGATCGCCATGCCCCGGGTTCTTCTCCGTCATGTCCAGGAGGTTGTCAGTTCGCGGGGGTAGCCGAGAGATATCAGATCCATCCGTTCTCCATAGAACGTCCTCTGGTTGAGGCGATACGAGAGCCGTGAAGAGCTGGTCCCAGAAATTCATCATCCCCCTTCCGTCGATCGTGTGATGCTCTCCTATAAGGCAAAGTTCGCGCTTTTGCGGGAGAAAATACAGCGTTAGTCGATGAGGCTTTACCGCAACCCGCCATATCTCATTAGCCGTTGTTTCAGGAAGTACGATGAAGGTGGCGTCCAGCCATTGTTCGAGCTTCCCCCTAGATAATGGAGATACGTATGTCTTCCCTTCGCGCAGGTTCAGTGCGGCAAGCTGCGGATAGTTCTGCCGTACCATCCATAACCCCTTAGCGCAACACCAAAAACAACAGGTCCTATATATATTACTCTTTTTTAACCCCTTTATAGATAATTAACTAATAGCTTAATTAATTAGCAAAATATATTAATATATAGCTAAATAGCTAATTAATTAAGGTATTTATTTAGTATTTATATTTAGCGACTAGATCTTATAAAAAGATGGTGGAGAATATAGTTAAAATTAGCTAATTTAGTATCTTTATTTTTAATGCCTTTATCTTTAATAACTTTACGATTATTTTTTTTAACATTTTTAGCTTTATTTTTAGTAGTTTTTTTAATAATATTAAAGATTTCTATAGTTGTTATAAATTTATAATTTAGATTAAAACTTTTTAGCGCTTTTTAAGCATATATACTTAATCTCTATTTTAAAGGCTTTATTTTTCTAATCTTTTATAAAAATATTATAAGCTTGTTTTTTAAAGGCTATAGTAGCTTTAGAAAACTTTAGTAGAGTTTTAGGGGATTTATTTTTACTAAGGTCTTATATTTTTTGCACTATTTTTAATATTTAAAGTATTTTATCTTTATTATTAAAGATTTTAAT
>NPFG01000524.1:0-24561 GCA_002288965.1 Xylaria sp. MSU_SB201401
AAATAGCTTTATAATATTTAAAAACTTTAAAAATTTAAGCTAATAAGTTTATTATAGCTTTAGCAGCTTTAAAAGCTATTTAGAGCTTTGTTTTTATATTTAGGTAGCATTTAAATAGCTAGTTAATTTAGTACTTTTTAATCTTTTTGTTATACTTTTAAGTTTTTAAAATATATTTAGTAAATTTAATAACTTTTAAATAGTATAATATATAACTAGCGCTTTTAAAGTTATAAATCTATTTAATAATTTAAGCTTTAACTTTAGAACTAAATAATTAGTTAATTTTATTAGCTTTATAGTGTAAAAGAGAACTATTAGCTTAGTATTAAAAAGTAGTCCTAGGGATTTTAAAAAGCTTGGCGGCTTTTTATACCGATTTGCCTTTTTAGATTTCTATAAGTGCTAGTGTAATAAGCGTCTCTTTTTCTAACTCTATAGCTATTTTAGTATAAAAAAACAGCTTTAAATAGCTTCAATTGATTAAGTAAAGGTAGTAGTATTAGTGGTGTTGACCGCTAGTTTAGGTGGCCTACTAGGGGGGGGTGGCCCATTAGGTAATCAAGGACTCTAAATGGTCAATGTTTGGGGACGGTTACATCTGTCCTATGCTAACTCGATGCTCGAATTGCAAATATGATGTACGCCACACATCATTTGTGCCAGCGGATACCGAACTCCCTTGTATTACCAGTAGAAAGTTCTATAATATGTGCAAGGAAGCAGGGCTTTCACAGTTATCGTCAACCTTCGGGTTCCATGGCTCGGCCGCGGCTTATGCCTACGCCTTTAACCCCTTGGAATTGGCCTGTTGGTTATGACATAATCTCCGGGCTCCAACGGTCGGTTGCGGCTTATGCCTATGCCTTGACAGCCTTGGAATCGGTCTGTCTTCGTGACAGTACCCTCAATAAGCCCGGTTGCAGAATACGTTGTGTCCGTGACAGGCTTTTTGAGATTACGGAGGTTGCCAGAGGTTTTTCCATGGCACTTAGACTGTTGATTGGCCAGATGTTAGTATAATTGTGCTGCCTGGATTGCCCACGGGACTTTCGGCCTTTTATACTTTGTCTGGTAGGAAGAGTGCCGTTTCATGGATGCCCTTTCAAGAGTGAGTACGATGGGGATAGGATGTCTATCGCATAATAGCTTATTGGAAGCTTGCTACCAATTTCAGGCTGATACAGAAGGCTAGGGGCTCCTTATCACGATAATACCTGATCACTGAGTACCTAGGTACTCAACCTGAGAACTGATGATGCCTGTGAGTGGTGTTCCCTGCCTCATACCCTTTGGTCCCACTCCATATCACCTTGCTATGCTATTTATACATTATATTGCAAGGATGTCTGCTTCAGACATGAAGGGTAAACGTAACTGTCAAACGTCCATCTCTTATTTCTCCAGATTTTCCACCTACCCATAATTGCTTTGCGACAGCGGCCGGATTTGTCGAGTCTCGTATGACACGTAAGAGACGAACGAATTAATCACTTCGGTATTTCATATTCTCGACTGCAAAAGGTGTCCAAATCAGGTGATCTCTTTTCATCACCTCATACGCTTTCTTAGACCCCTAACACCATAAAAGGGCTAAGACTAGCTAAAGCACCAGCTCTCTCCTACGCCTCTAGGCACTAGGCGTACCAAACCCGACCGCATCTCGTGGCCATATGTCGGCTGCATCTCACTCAACAGATGCCATTGACCTAACGCAAGATGATACCGACACCGATGCCACCATCACTAACTCGGAAAATCACTTGAACCATTCTGTCCCCATCCGACGCCTCCCCACCATCGGTCCAAGAGCCTAATGTAACAAGGGCTGGGAATCAGGGCTTCAGATTGTATGTAATAATCTACTATGGTCTGCCTAGGTCCTTGAAGGCCTTTTCCTTTACTTCAGACCTTGGCTAGCTTGGGTCTATTTATACAAGTCCCCTCGGGGGTCCTAACCTCCGATCTCCGTGCTTGGTAGTACAATATATGAGGGCTGAATACCTTCATTTTCGGTGGGTTGAGACATGAGGCCATACGAGGTCATACAGCCTCGTATAGCCTGAAGTCTGTGGTCACCGAAGACCTGTTTTCGGCCGGGCCACACTAAAGGCACTAGCTGCCCGCCCCCAAAAGCGCCAGCGGACTGGCGATCTATCCCAGCGGCTTAAACTGGCGATCCGTCCCAGCGAGGTGTCTAGACGAGCAGGTGTTTTCCTCATATTAAACGTGCTACGGAACAGATGTCACCTGAGATCTACGACGTCAATACCATTGCGGGCAAGGTCACCCGGGCCATTGTGACTACCAGACCATACCTAGTACGTACCACCCCCGGCCCAGTCCAGTAACCGCTAGCGTAACTGTCGCTTAATAAATTTGTTCCTTCTAAACATCTACAGCTTTTCAAACTGAGAGACGACGATTAATTATTAGTCAATTGATAATTCATTAGCTATTAAGCGTTTGAAAGGGCAAACGTTTGAATATAATTTGAGCGCAATCCAACGTACAAAAAAAAAAACGAAAACCGTTGCTCAAGTGTTTATTGAGTATGGCAAGTCTCCTTACAGTACTGGGATGACGTCTGGCTGGTACCGATAAAGCCTTGCACCAAGATTCCGCAGGCAATCCCCCTCCTCTACTGAGAAGAACTCCCATTCCTTAGTTTGAGATGACTGCACGATGGAATAGTTAGAATAGCAGCGAGGATGCTGCATTGGGTTCTTTTGGTTGGCCAGATTGTAGTATGTACGGTAGAGCGTAGTATAGCTAGCTGGGGGTGATCCCTCCAACATACTCAATCTAATCCAGTCCAAATACACCAGATGCCCCAATAAAGGAGCCTATTGCTTTGCATCCAGCTAACACCTATAGGACGCAAGCGCTAGTAGTTAATCTTATAATAATGGAGACGGCCTCTAGTAATAGCCTTCTTTTTAGCCGAGAAGAGCTTATCTTATATATTAGCACTGCTACTGAATATTTAGTTGCTTCCTATTTCGCTGCTTGTTATACGCACTAAACACTAGTAGTGCCTTTGGTATAGCCCGGTTAAAGGCACGCTTCGGTGTATGACCTCGTATGGCCTCATGTCTCAACTCACCAAAATTGAAGCTATTCAGCCCTCGCTTATTGCACTATCATGAGCGGAGGTCGGAGGTTAGGAACCCGAGGGGAATTGTATATAAATAGACCTAAGCCAGCTTGCAAGGCCTGAAGCGATCTAATAGACCTTCAAGGACCTAGGCAAGCCATAGTAGATTGTTGTAATCTGAAGCTATTTCCAAGCCCTGAATCCAGCCCTTGTTATACCGCTGCTCCCATGCACCCCCCTCCCCAACTTCTACAGACTCCGCTCACGCTTCTCCTATCTCCCTGGGGACAGAGAAGCGAGTTCGGGTACAATCCCCGCCGTCTGATACCGTCCCTTAAACAGGCACCTAGCTAGACGACCCTGGACAATTCCAGCGTAAGCCGTGACTCGCAGGAAATAGCCGTTTCTAGCCGCTTTTTTACATCTCACGTCTAGCCCTGTCTAAAAGGCTAATTAACAATCGATATCCAACAGGTAGGATCGATAGCTCAGCGGTAGAGCAATGGACTGCAGTTCCATAGGTCATGGGTTCAATTCCCATTCGGTCCTCGACTTTTCCTTTTGCAGTTTTTAAGTAATATTATAAAGGCCCTGGAAGTGTAGTGAGTTTTTTTAGACTGTAACCTACGTACGTACGTACGTACCACCAATGTGAAAAGGGGGTTTTAGCACACTATCTTTCTTTGTATTTAGCTGGCACCTTGACGGCTAGACCCCCCTCTCTCGAATACAACATCACATCTCCTACCAAATTTACAGTCCCTTCTTTACAGCTAGGAGGTAGATTGACTGGGCCCGATTGCAGCTTTATCATACATAGACTTCGCAGTGGCTCTACTGTACGTAGTGCAGTGGCGTTAGAGGCGATATTGTCGAGGCGGTCTCTCAATGGTGCTGTACTTGGCAGGTACCACAGGCGTTAAGCGGGGTGTTCTGGAGCGAGCAAGGGGGGCAAATGAGGGGTCCCTCTCCAGTCTAGAAGCTCGAGCTAGCTCTGGCAACGCAAGCAACGCAAGCAACGCACCTCAACAACTCAATCCACGGGATCCATTGACGTTGACGGACTGACCGCCCCTCTGCACTGCATCTGCATCTGCGTCCCTGCATCTCTTTCTCCTTTCCCCTTTCCCTTTTTTCTTCCTCTCCTATTTCCTTCCTCCCTCTCAACTTCACCTCAACTTTCATCTACTCTATTTTGCATCCTCCGAATCGACAATCGGAGCCTCATCAACCATGTCTGCCCCTGCCGTGCCCGAGGGAGCTACCCTGCTCTCGACCTTTAAGCGTTCTTTCGTCGATGTTCCTGTCGATGCCGACAACGACAATGCCATCTCCACCACCGAATTCCTCGATGCCGCCGAGTCCTTGACCACCATGTTCGGTATATATGCCCTCCTAACCTGCGAGCATACAATCCTGTTCTGATCCCATGCTCCTCCCCAGATGCCCTCGGATCCATTGCCTTCTCGCCTGTCAAGTCCGACATGCTAGGAAATGTCAAGGTATGTCTTTCTACGCTCCACTAGTGTTGCTCTCGTCTTGCAGCGTCATTAGGACTGATTAACGACTAACCTGAATCTAGAAAATCCGTGACCGTCAGTTGGCTGCCCCCGCCGAATCCGAGACTCTCCAAGCCCTCGTTATCAACGAGCTCAAGTCCAAGTCCCATAAGGCCACCGAGGGTCTTGTATGGCTAGTCAGGTACGACACCCATCCCGCTCCGCTGTCCGATGTTGTAACAATGAGTTGTCTTGCGAATGATATTATTTATGGAGGCTGACTTTCGTTTTAACAGAGGTCTGGACTTCACGTGTATTGCACTAAGCTCCAACCTCGCCAAGGGCGCCGAAGAGCTCGCTGACTCGTTCCGCGGCGCCTATGGTGCCACGCTCAAGCCCCACCATGGTATCCTCGTCAAGCCTGTGTTTTCGGCTGCCATGAGTGCCTGCCCTTACCGCAAGGACTTCTACCCCAAGCTGGGAGCTGACCAGACCGCCGTCACTGTCGAGCTGACGACCTACTTGAAGGCGCTCGAGAAGATAGTTGCCATTCTCAAGGGCTTCCAAGACCGCAAGGAGGCCAAGTGGTAAAAGAATGAAGTGTCTCGTCGAATTAGCGATTGGTCTCCCAGCTTGAGCATCTGCGGAAGAATAAACTGTTGATTAGAAAAGAAACAAAAGGATTGAGCCAAGAAGGTTCCATCCCAAAGAGGCCCGCTCAGACGGTATTCTCTGTGCAACGCCAACAGATAACAATAGCAACAATCAAGTAAACGAACTATCTATATTGTACCGGTTTCGAAACGTATGATCCAATATCCACAATTATGAGCTTCTTAGTGCGAATTGAATTGCCTTTTAGGTATAGTGATTCAATTGATCTGGACAATCATACGGCGACGCTGGTAGCCATATGGCGGCTTGACGGTAGACAGCCCGAATGTCTAGATAGCTGATTAACAAGACGCTCACACCTAGAGAGTCGGTCCAATGTCGAACTTTTCCCCCGAGTGCTAGCATCCATCGTATTTTTAAATGACTTGTTGGGGCTCATGATGTTTTATTCCATATTTTTTTCGTGGATTAGTAAGGCCCTTGTTCATTATCATGACAAACCCAAACTCGTAGGCGGTGAACGACATTACCTTTTGCGAAGGCCGCATCTTCATCAAGGTTCTGACCAAGGATACCCTGATAATTCCATTTTTGGACACTGCTCTCGATTCTTATATCCGGAATGGGAAACTACCTAGGTTCATGCTCCGCTGTCCATGCGGACCGTCCCTGGCATTTACAATTCAATCTCGCAGATCCCCATACTGATTATCTACATATTATTATCTTAGGTAAGCCCGGCACTTCGGGTTAGTCCCGAAGGTTTCCACACCATCGCCACCGCCGGCATGGTACCGTACCAGACGAACGCAGGCAAGCAGGCAGGCAGGATTTCCTTCTTCCTGTTTTTCAAGGCAGCCTGATACCTAACCCATCTCATTTACAGTTAAGCCGGTGGCTACCGGTGACCGCATACCCAACGGCTCCAATGATTGCTTTCTCGCACTAGTAAGGGAGCTATATAGCCATCACGAACTACCCGCCCGCGCTTGCTCCGTGACAGGGGGGCATGATTGGTCCCAGCAGGGAATAAAGCTCGTATTTGCTGACGGCAAGCTGGGCAGAGCTAGTATAGAGCTTCAATTGATCGATCCATTCATGATGTTCTAGCAAAGGATCGAAAGGAAAAAAAAAGCGGTGGCATCATCACGGACATCGTGACAATTACTTTCTGTGCCTTATTTCCGCGGGGCTGCGCGGATGCAGATCGTTATGTAGCTACCCGTGGCACGACAAACCTCGTATCGTGAAAAAGTAGACAAACTAGACATCGTAGATGAAATATATATAAAGGACCTCCAACTGCAACCTCAGGATAGAAGATTTACTCACCACCACCATCAACTCACTCCTCACTTCTCACCTCCAGTGTCCGCATAACCCTCGACAAAAAAACACCGCCGTCGATATCAATAATCTCAACCCTTTTTTTTCGCAATGGCCAAGTTCACCACTCTCATTGCCGCCGGCGCCGCCAGCCTGGTTTCTGCTGTTCCCTTGGAGTCTCGCCAGGTCATCCCGCACTACCCCGAGAACTCTCTCTCCACTGGATTCCGCCTCGTCGCGAACGTCACGGACCCGGCGACGGACCTGACCCCTTCGGTCGACGGCTGGGAGCTCACGGGCATTCACACGGGCGCCGGCCTCAACGACGTCGTCCTTACCTCCGAGGCGGGTAGAATCTTCTACCACAATGGTAAGTGGCTCGCTCGACAGCCCTAGGTTATACACGTACACGTACATCTCCAACAGACAAACCCTCCAATGCCACCCAACAGGCCACCGAAGTAAGAGTGGAGTCGACTGCTAACGACATCCCAGGCACCGCCGCCGAGATCCGCTTCGGCGAGGGCAGCATCCTCAGCGACGGCGGCAGCCCGCCCTTCCCCTACGGCATCTACGTGCAATCGGAGACAGAGTTCGACGCGACGTACCCAGCAGAGCACGACGTATCCCTCAACGTCGGATCAGGGACGATCGGAGTCTCTTTACTCGCCTTCCCGGACCCGTACTTCTACCTCACCGCGCACGCGCAGGGGACGTACGTCGCGTGCCCGCGGACGGTGCCGTACTACAATGCCGAGTACATCGTCGTGAGATTTGCGTACGATACTTTCAACGAGGACACTGCGCTCTTTGAGAGGAATGTGCCTGAGGGCTGCACGGCTGTTACGCTGATTCCGGAGTGCGATGTCTTGCCTGAGTTGCCGGAGGGGAGCCTCTCGAGCCATGAGTTCGCGGCGCAGTCGAAGTGCTATGAGGATGTCTCTGCTATCAACTGGCCTGAGTACGGACCTTAAATTATGAGTACGAGTACTGTGGAGTGGTGTTGAGTCTTGGCTGGTGGTGGACCGATCAGACGCCATTGGAGGTAAAACGGGGATGTGAGGATTGTGGGAGAGAGTGTGTGGAAAGGGGAGAGGGGAAAGGGGGGTGAAAAAGTTGGATGGTTGTGGTTGTGGTTGGTACAGGGTAGAGAAAAGTTGCGCTCACTATATTGGTAATCTTAATCGCGACTACGTGTAGATATCTTCCTTTTGGCGGTACGCCGAGGAGTTTGTCATACAATAGTCCTCCTTAATTGAGCAAGTCAGATTTACAATAACTATTATTTCTTGACCTCCATAGCTTTTTATATGCTGTAAATGCCCGGGTGAACTCCATATTATACAAGGCAGAGATCTCGTAGTGGAAGGGGTCTGAATACCTTAAGTGTGTTGAGATACAGAGACGATCGATCTTCTTATTCTCAAGCTGGGGCATCTATTCCTGGTTGATATCACAGTGGCACTCTTGGTACTGCATGTAAGTTAGGTTGAATATCCAGTTGAAGCGACTAGAGCGGTTGTGTATGCTCTAGCCCGCAATCTATACGGGAGGCATCCTAATGAGTAGATAGGTATTACCATTTGCGCTGTTTTAGGTTGATAGAGATATGCCCCAGGATGAAACCCGTATATTCCGTTGGACATTTAACTGCACCGCCCTTGTATGATTGCACATTCTCATAAGCCGACATCTTCTCGGCCCTTCAAATGTGTCAAGCGCTGCAATGAATCGTGAGACTAATTATGTAAACCCATTTCATGCCTACGTAACCGTCAGATGCGAGCCCATGAAGCAGTGCACAGCCGCTGCCAACTGAAGATGCCTAGTTTCGTCAATACCCTGCGGCATTGTGGAAGGAGATTGGTTCTGATTATAAAGTACCTCTCCGATACATACGTGACATATTTACGAATAATCTTTCTTCGAAAGAACGACTTGACACGTAGATATATTTGTATCTGACATTTAGAGAAGCAAGGGCTGTCTTGGCTCTTCTGCACAAAAACGTCAGACATCACAGACACTGACGAAGGCATCCTGTACGAAGGACGCCCATGTTTACTTAGATAGGCGAAGCGCACTGCTACCCTCGCGTATGGAAGCGAGCGACCTGAGATAGATTGCCGTCCTTGCGGCGCAATTGGCGAGGTGACGATAGTGTAGCAAAACGCGTGGTCCTTAAGTTATTTTCTTCAACGTTGGTTCCAAAACTGGAGCGGGGGGAAAGCGCCAAGTGCTGAGTTTCACAACTTAGTTAATCCACCAACTACTGTCTAGGTAGTGGCTCCCAGAGCCATGGGATAATTTGGGCAACGATCTTCCGCGATCCGAAAACAGCAAATGGGGCCACGATGTCGCCCGCCTTGGAGACGAAAACAAACTCAAATCGCGATCCCTCTCAACTCGTGGCTCTCGAATTCGTCGTTCGTCGTTATCTCATAGATGGAAGTCGGCTGCAAGCCCCATGCCTCTTAATCCACATGCTGACGATCATGGGTGCGGAGATTGTCGTGCGAGTTGGGGAGCGCTGGCGCTTTAGTTACCGACTTCATCGCCAACGCGCGGCCTTGGTGCTTCCGCGGTGACAAGTCAAACGGCTTGCGTAGCGCTTCCATATCCTTCTTTCTGATGGGTTGTCGGGGCTGGGTGCAACTCATCTGCTCATATAAAGACATGGCATGAAACCCAGCCCGTTCTAATTGACAAATAGATCTGCCAGGCACAAAGCACGAGATCACTGCTTCACACCCACCCTATAATTGCTACGATCTGCTGGACCAGAGCGATCGCGATCGACGAAAGATGCAAATCCCCAAAACCGTGCTCCTCGGGGCTACCGCTACCCTGGTAGCAGCCCACGGATACGTCGACACCGCCAGCATCGGTGGTGCCGAGTACAAGTTTTACCAGCCCTACACGGATCCGTACACTAGCCCTACGGTAAGTACTTACTTAGCCGACTTTCCCATTGGTGGATAGGAGAGGAAGCTGCTAACACGACGTCAAGCCCGAACGTGTCTCACGAGAGATTCAAGGTAACGGTCCCGTCACGGATGTTACGTACGAGGATATCCAATGCGGTGGATACACCGATGGCGGCATTGTGGGATCTTCACCGGCGGCGCTGGAGGCGAAAGCGGCTGCTGGCTCTACGGTCACTCTCCGATGGACATTGTGGCCCGACAGTCACGTCGGCCCCGTGATGTAAGTAGTTCATTCAATTTCCCTCGAAAACAATCGCGACACATGAACAATCTGGCGTTCATGCCTAAATTCATAGCTTTTTGGTTATTTCTCATAAGCCAGAATCCCGGAATCTCAACTATTCTAACTAGATCTCTACAGAACTTACATGGCAAGATGTCCCGACACCGGTAAGTGGACAATACGACCTAAAAACCTAAAAGGGGTTAACTAATCTAAACCTAAACAGGATGCACCGAGTACATGCCCGGCACCAACAAGGTCTGGTTCAAGATCGCCGAGGACGGCCGCGACGGCACGTCCAACACATGGGGCGCCTCTCCCCTCATGGTCTCCGGCAACTCCGGGTACAAGTACACGATCCCGTCGTGCCTGGCCGCAGGACACTACCTCGTGCGCCACGAGATCATCGCACTGCACTCCGCGTACGAGTACCCCGGCGCGCAGTTCTACCCGGGCTGCCACCAGCTCGAGGTCACCGGCTCCGGCAGCACGAAGCCCTCTGCTAACCTCGTTGCCTTCCCCGGCGCGTACTCTGGTTCAGACCCGGGCATCACGTACGACGCCTACCAGGCTACGCAGTACACTATCCCTGGCCCTGCTCTCTTCACCTGCTAGGTGCTTGGGAGCGCTGAGGTGGGTGTTGGACAGACAGACGGGAGCCTTGAGCTGTGTGGGTAAGGCATGGAAATTACGCAGCAGGCATGCATGCATGTGTAGGGGATTTCGGTTTTTAGCATGGTTATCAGCGTTCGTAGATGTATATGAAGTTTTAGCATTGATGTACATAACTGTCGATTAGACGCAGCAATAAGAAGCCCAATGAACAAAGCACTGTTCCACCAGGGAGAATTGAATATTTTGGGAGCGAAGGAAATGTTCGTGACGAAGAGGACTGCAATGTGTGATCAATTGATGAGTACGTAGTAGGCAGAATAAACACGACAAATAGATTTCTTCTTCACTTCCTTTGGGACACCGAATCACCCCCGATTGCATCTAGTATACTATAAACGAATCGTGGTACTCGGTCTTGCTCTTTTGAACGCTTAGACCAATCATGTTATGTACGAAACGTTCAGTATACGATCACTACGGTAATGTAACCATTCAGAAGACACCGGGCATTTATTCAGTATTTGGTTGTTCAAAGGAGTCCATGTTGAAACTGTACCAATTGTCGCTCTTATGCGCTGTAGGCCTCTGGAAAACTTCCACCGAAGAAAACAAGTCTTGCCCAAGATCCTGACCCAGCTCCGTTTGCCACAGAGAGCAATCTGCTATTCCTCCAAGATCGCTGCTGAATAGTTGCGTAACAGTGAGGATCTCACCACATGCTCACAAAGCGGTCCCTAACAGTGAGTACTAGTTACACATTGAGTCAAGGCGATACATTATCGTGAGATGATGAATGGCGGTATCAGACGATAGACCGAGAGTTCACTGGAGGTAGTGTAATACCAGGAACCCAACATTGGGATAAGTCAGAGCCCGCACAAGGGGGATTAACTCATTGCCCGCCCCAGAATCAGCGAAATGTTGTAAAACATACAAAAATTTGGCTCAAAGTGTAACCACTGACCTTACTCCGGGTGCTAAGCACCGTCAGTCTTAGAGACTGTGAGCACACACGTCTCCCATGAGGCCCACAGGATGGCCCCCACGAAGGACGTGAGCAGTGCTACGAGAAGCATGTGTATGAAAAGGTCGACCGTCGGGAGGCCGGCAAACCCTTCCGGCCACAGCAACCTGCGAATCAGGTATCGGAACACATAAGGAACACCTGTACACAACAGGAATTCAGGCGTTGATGCTTCAAATGAAACTAGTATGCCCCATGGCAGGTTCATGTCTGCCTTTATATCGACGCCGGTGACGACACAATTCTCCTCACCTCATTGCATCTGTTCGGGTGCTAACCTTGTCTTTGCAGCTCCTTCTTTCAATAGCCTGTGAGTGGGAAAGGGGATCCAAACTCCTTCGATGGTAGAGCGAACCTTACGTCCGTTCGAGAGATCGTGCATCGCTACACGTAGTATATGATAAGTACCTCTTGTATTCTACGTAATAGAGCACCAAAGAAGCAAGAAATGCGATGAATGCCAGCGACAAAATACTACCTTAAGTACCTAAAGAATCTGTTTATCCATATCTAACCTAAAAGCATGTACCTACATAATTATGTACTTATGTAGTCATATCACATACTAAGAAGTACCTAAACTACTTGAGTATCTGTGCAAGTAAACTTCTGCACACTCGTTTCATCATGTAAGCTAGTAACGCTGAACTAAAGCTTCTAAGTGCCTAATATGCCCTTTCATTTAGACATGAAATAAGAGGCATAGACATAGCGCAGCCAATTTTTTTTTTTTCCCCCGTTGATACAAGGCCATTGGGCATTCATCTAAGGTTTCTTCCATCCGAGTGTAAGTTCAGGTTTAAACTTATAAGTTGTGCTTGAAACTCAACCTTGAAGTAGAAGGACTGTTTGTGCAAATACACTGTCAACTTACCTAGATATTCTAGGGTATAAAGTCTGTCATCCTCCCCATAGACGGAAGTGAATACCTTACCTTACTCTTTCACGAATATCTCTGATTCACTTCACCTACGGAGCCCTTCGCTGTATAATAGGATCCATCCCCCCCACGTTGAAGACCAAATCGCTTGAGGTTATTTCCGTCACCTTAATTACTCTTTCGTCATCTTCTATGTCTATCGTTCTCTACTCCTAAAGGTCCTCGGAACCTACATTGCTTCTCCCAAAAGTCCGTGCTCGCCGCATCGCGCACTAATCCCGTGCGCCTTCGATTCGCTACTTCGAAACTCGACGTCAGACGTTTCCAGAAGTCTACCTACGCATCGACTTCACGTCGAAACTATCAACCATGGAAGAATGTCTAGCAGACCTCCTCATGTTCATCATAGGGAAATGGATACTGCACTACCTCGTAATCGCAATCGACAAATTCATCGTCCAGCGGCGTGACAGCTTCGTCCGTCTGACCCGACGCCTCCAATCCCTGCTCAAGCTCCCAGCCAGTCTCTGCATCGTCAGCGACACAGCGCCAGGTATAACAGATGAATCACTCCGGGCGGGCGCCACGGCAGCCATCATCTTCGGCATGGCCTCAGCCGCCGCACTCACCGCCGTCGCTATGACAGGGACGGCAATCACCAGCGTATTCGGAATCGTGTTCGGGATTATTCTGCCGATTTCTCTTTTCCTACTAGTTTGGGGTTATTTTATTATCGCCAGACGGCGGTTCGATCGGGGAGAAAGAGACACGTATCCGGAAAAGGGGGCAGAGGAGGGGGGAAATCCAGGTCTGCAGGAGGCCATTCGCAGCGTTGGGAGTATAACGATATGATATGAATCCAGGTTAGCTTTGCTGCCTATGGAGAAGAGTGAAGCGTTCGATTATTATGCAGAGCAGAGAGGTATACGCATGATATCCAGCGTCTCGCCTGCTCGCGCTTCAGTGCTGCAGACATCTAACGAGTTCCGGAAGACACACCTTACCTGTCACAGAAAAGGAACGCAGGTCTTGAGTAACTCCAGGCACTATCTTATAAGATAGATCGCTACTGAATCATAGACCTAGCTGTCAGAGTATTGCATCAATAGATCTCTTACATAGACTCAAGCCCATAAGTTCTATAGATAGTGTTGCCGCTACGCAACAATATGACTCACATAATCAATTCTCAACACCTTCTAACAATATTTATATGATCAAGTGATACGGGTTCATAGTCAAAGATGCGACATGTCATGGAAGAAAGAACAAGCTTTATTGATAGACTTGCCACGGATAGGCTAGGAGTCTACCACAACTACCTATCGCTTCGCTACCAACCTTAAGCTAGTTCAAATGCCAGTGATTCCCTCTAGATCATAGAACGCTGGGAACCCCAAAATTCGAGGATGGTCCGAGTGATCTTGTCGCTGTTTGGATAAGGGAATCCGTGCCCTCCTGGTAGGTATTCCACACGCAAATGATCGGGTGGCAGCAACTTCAGGATGTCCTCAACCGTCTCCTTTCCAACCACGACATCGTCGTCTGAACCGAAAAAGACGAGCAATTTGGAATTATGCAGAGCAGAATCGGGTCTTGTGCGGCCGGCGATGATGTCACAGACCCTCTTCCACAGATCCTCCCTGCCCCGCAGCGGACCGAACCGGATAGTATCCTGGAATGAGTGGACATGTCCTTGGTGGTGATCGAACTGCCATTGGAGAATGGCGCCCGTGTCAAAGGTTGTTTCCACACGTGATGGTCCTGTATCTACTGGGTTCTCCCTCTTGCGGTCTGGTTGGATGTTTACAGGCGGGCCGGAAGGAGCCACTCCCAGGATTTGTCTCACCTTTTCACGGATAGCGTCCGGCGACAGGGCCGTTTCAGGGTGATGCATGAGTTGGTCTTCGTAGCCTTCCGGTAATTTGCGGAGAAGACCGGCGGGGCCAAGGAGCACCAAGGACCGGACGGCTTCGGGAAACGCACCGGTGAAGGACAGAGAGATGGGTCCACCCAGTGAAAATGCGACAATGGAGAACTTGGTACCATTTCCAAGCCACGATAGGGGTGATGAGTTTAGGGCCAGAAGGATCTGGGATGCAAACAGGCGATTGTCGTGTCGGCAACCGAGAGGCGTAT
Source organism: Xylaria sp. MSU_SB201401 (assembly GCA_002288965.1). Classification (NCBI taxonomy): domain Eukaryota; kingdom Fungi; phylum Ascomycota; class Sordariomycetes; order Xylariales; family Xylariaceae; genus Xylaria; species Xylaria sp. MSU_SB201401. The sequence goes on from NPFG01000524.1 coordinate 14,406, forward strand.
CGCTGTATCCTCTGCCCCAGAGATCTGTCCGTGGCGAGCACATGGCATCGAGTTAGCCCAGCCCTGGTACCTCTGTAGCCCCGACCAACTTGTGCGGTGAATGCTTACCAAAGAGCATGACCCGATGTCCGGCATCGACGAGCCCTTGGGCAATGTTGGCGAAGACGGGACAGGGGGTTGCATCCCCGTGGACAAATAAAACTTTGTCCCCATTCCTGGGGCCCCACTCATAGACTCGCATAGTGCCATAGAAGGTGTTGACATTGCGAGCCCCTGGGAGGGCATTTGGCGGGTAGGCCAAGGTAGTGGCATCTTGGGGCGTGAGGAAGGGGATAAGCGTGGCGTGGGGAGAGGGGATCGGACCTGTGGCTGAAGCCATTGCTAGTGGTCGGGTTGCTGTAGGATGGTAAGAAAACGGGGCGATATCTGATCTTTGTCGGCAATGAAGGTGGGAGAGGGGAAAACGAGATTGAAAAGCCAGGCTTGTCAACTTCCGAGGTTGTAATACGTTTGTACTTAAATGCATTGCGATTATGTCATCAAGAGAGGATGGTAAGGTGCTGGAGGTATCAGAGGCTCTTTCTACCTCTAACCTGCCACCTACCTAAATAGGTGGTGAGAATTGCAATACTGCGGCAGGCTCTACTGGTAGCAAACAACAACTTGGAACAGCCCTCCCTTTCTTTGTTTCATGCTAGGCAAGCAGGCACGTAGCTTGGTAGCCGGTAGCTACTGCCCAGTGGCAGGTAACACAAGGCCCCCCTTACCCCTCCACCTTCTTTCTCTCGTTCACCCGACCAGGGAAGACGGGATGGCAGTTATTTGCGAAGGAGGGGGGATGGGACGAGTCGTGATATGTCTCACCTTCATGTCTCATACCTATCTACTGGCATCGGTTCCCACGGTTGTATCAATGATTACCGTCGGCTGCACCTCACCGGAGCCTCATACATCATAGCTGGAATCATTCGCTGCTTTACCATTTCCTTACCTTGGTTCCGATGGTTCATTGTCCGCTGTTGCAGCTGAACATGACTGCATCGGAACGGGGATGCCTCCACGCCCCCATGGCGGCAAATACCCGGTCCTCCCCGGTTGAGGCTCTGATGCAGATCCGGGGTCTCCTTTTTAGCTGTCAGGATAGGTATACAACAAGGTTAAGAACCCCCCTGGGAAAAATTGTTGATAGTGACTCAAGTATTGATCATTATTGATCCTGGTTCTGCTCAGATCACCACTACCTCAGCTCTAGTCCACACACCCTCCTGCAATTCCTCCACAACGTCTTTCCCATGGATCCCACCCCGAAACCTACTACACCCCATCAGGGCTCTCTACCCGTGGTGATCCGTGGTTCCTGTCTCTGCGGCGTGGTTCGTCTCGAGAGCAAGATGGCCCCTGAATCAATCACCATCTGCCATTGTCGAGAATGCCGCAAGGCCTCGGGAAACCCTTTCCTAGCCTTCGGCCTGTTCCACAATGACTACATTCAGTGGTCCATCGCCAGCTCTACCGGCGTAAAGCACCTGCTTGGTGACCTAGCAGAAGGCATCAAATTAACATACTACTCGGATGTGGCCGTGCGTGGGTGGTGCTCTCGCTGCGGTACGCCCCTCTTCATGAAATATCACTGCCGGCCCGACGGCACTAGTATTACAACTGGTCTATTCGACAACGAGAATATCACCGGTTCACTCCCGCCCATCAAGGAGCACATCTTTCTCGGTGACAAAGCTTCATGGTGGCACGTACCCTCAGACGACGGAGCCGCTCGACACAGCGGCTTCAACGAACCTTTCACTCGTCGGCTTCAGGTTTGGTCGGCCAAGGGCCGTCCCCAGAGACTAGATCTGCCTCCTCCGCCTTTCCACTTCAAACTCTGAGCGTCGCAACTCTGCAACTTGTGCTGGGAGTTCTTTGACTGCCAGGGCGCTTGGTTATTATGACAGCCTACGTCTGCGTTTCTATTTTCACGACCGTTATGATGTAGCGTTTCAAATATCAATCTTGTGGGTGCTCATGAGACAAAGGGTGAATAATCTTATAATTGCCATCCTGTCTACCGTCATTCTACCTAGTGCTTGAACAATATATTTTTAGCTTCTTGCGTATATGTATTCTTAGAACAGATTTTCAGTATAGCTGTAAGTTCTATATGTGAGCGATATGGTTATTGCTAAATTCCACCTTTTAATTGCGAGGAAAGATGATCTTCAATGTTTGTGGCTTGTAGTCATAAGAATGAGGAGTTCTGTCTACATCCATATTCAATAAGACCCCCTTGAAAGGGAAGCCATGTGCAAGATCAGGCTACCTTATTCTTTAATTGGGGCCTGTAGCAAAGTTTTTGACCTCGTAATCTACCAGTGGCCCTCTATATTCTACCTTGCCTCCTAGAAAGTAGCGCATAACGGCAAAGAGAATGACCGAGCCAGTCACCAGAATGCTATAGTTCATGTTTTCGGCATGGACCGGCGTGCCCGGCGGCCAAAAGCTCCAAAAGAGCACCCACACGCTGAAAACACACGCAAAGGTGTTGTTTAGGATGCCCAGGATACCGGGTATATGCCAAGGACCCCATTCCAGCACTTGTTCCTCGAATATGATGTCAGAATCCCCATTCCCTTCGACGGTGGGGCGATGAGGAGCGCTACGGTCACCCTCTGGTCTAATGGGGAGTTCGGTATCGCGATCTCTTCTCGTACCGTGCGGCTTGATCTGGCCAGTGACACGGCGCCAGAGGAGAAAGCTGCATGGAAGGAGGTAAGATGCGTAGAGACCGGAGACTGACATGGATATTACATCGTTGTATGCGGTCGATGAGCCGATGTAGATTAGACTTAGCAGGCACGGGATAACGGTTACCACGACGATGGCTACGACTGGGACGCGCGTGCGCGGGTGGACCTAAGGCGCATCAAACATTAGGAAAGCTCTTGATGGTATTATAAAGTAAAGAAGAGGAGGCCTGGGATATTGAGAGCCAGACCTTTCGTATAAATCGGTGGAACGGCAAGCCACGGTCTCTCGCGAAGGACCAGGTCATCCGACTAGCGGTCGCGGCGAAACCGATGACAGCACACCAAATAATGAAGGCGATGACTATCGTCATGACTGTAGCGCCGGCTTTACCGACCCCGTTGTAGAATACTTGTATGAATGGAAAGCCAGTAGGGGTGTTCTAAGAAATAGATGAGATAAGTTTCTTTGTGAGAGACAGATAGGAGACACAAGATCGAGGACAAGCATACAATCACTGAATCAATATCGCCGAGGCAGAAGAGTAAGGCGAGCACCATAGCCCATCCGGTGCTGCCGTTCAGCAAGACAGTGGTGACGATAGCCCGAGGCACATTCAGGGCTGGATTTTCTATCTCTTCCGCCATCTACCCAGGCAATAAGATTAGTGATTATGAGAAGTTTCATTGTCATTTATATAGTCAATACGTACGTGAACGGCTGCATCTGCCCCTGTAATATGGCGATAGTAATGAGTTAATAGATCTTGTCTTTCGTCTCTCACGCCGACCTCCTCAAATGAGGCGAGGACACTTACCCACGAAGGTGGCGACGTTCCCAATGAAGCCGACAAGGTAAGAAAGGCCTTGGCTTGGCCAATGGCCTTCATTCAGCGAGCGGAAGAAGACATCCTCGGACGAACTATGCGGCGATAAGTACACCAGCGTGATGAGGATCGCGATGAAGCCCAAGACGTGTATCAAAAGGATAATCCCTTCGAGGACTGGTAGTAGCCCGGCGACAACGGTGTTCACGAAGATGCACACGGCAATGACGGCCCAGGCAAGTAGTGTCCCGTGGAAATTCTGAGGCTCATAGTCTGGATAATTCAGGATGATGAGACCCTGGATTATGGTGCCGGTGAATATACTGCCTACAGCCAGGGTCGCGATCCACGCGAGCGAAGTGAGCCATCCTACTGATTGATTATCCGTCAGTGCCCATGGTCGCAAGCTTACAAGTGACAGTTGGAAAGGAAGGAAGGAAGGAAGTAGGACCTGTCAAGTAGCCGCAAAACCGTTTATATTTTCGCGGAGCCAGTATCGCGACCCAGAAGTACTGCCCACCGGAGATAGGGGCGCTGTAAGTTTGGGTGCGGTTAGAACTCAGAGGACTAACTTACTCATATGAGTTACTTACATCGATGCCATCTCTGCCAAGCACAGGTACACGGAAAAAGAAGACAACCAGGCAATAGGGAAACCCCATGCCAAGCCGGCGGGCCCTCCACTACGTGGGTTCAACAATTAGCAGTTAGTTGTTGGAGATATACTACCCTTCTCCAATCCGGTGTGAAGGGGACCACAACTTACTTGGTGAATGCTTCAGTGAGGAGCCTGGGAGCCTATCATTAGCCGAGTGATACCTCCAGTGTGCGTGTCTGATTAGGCATATAATGCTAGGGAATGTTACTACATACGTCAAAGCCGTCTCCCACGTGGCGAGGATACAGCAACTGAATCCAAAAACCGAGAGAAAACCAAACCGACGCTATATTAGGATGTTTCTCATCATCAGCTGGTTGTCTCAAAAAATAAAAAATAAAATAAAAATCAACTTGTCGCCACCCATCCTGTATTCTATGCGACCATGAAATGTGAGGACGGTGGAAGGCATCCCATGATTCAACTATGATTGATTACCTTTAGCACTTGCGACTTTCCGAGGCGCGCGAGACCGTGCGCGTCTCTCTCCAAGTAGGTCGAGCCGTGAATCTCGTCGAACGTGGCACCGAATACGTCCCCTGTGCTTTTAGGGGTCTCTGAAGAGCCAGTCATTGGGCCAATTAATTATTCTCCAAAAAATAAAAATAAAAATTGATCGCGATCAGCAGTATTCAGTATCCCTTAGAACCTCTCGGGATATGCAATGGAAATAGCAAAGAGGTAAAAAAAAAAAAAAAAAAGGTCAAGAGACGGCAATTCAAGCAACTACACACACGAATTACCAGGGCTCGAGCAGTTTGTAAACCTGGACAATAGCACGATTCTGTCCGACGAGTGTGTCTGATGGGTGTCTGATGGGCTGGTTCTGTGTGACGCGAGGGAGGGGGTTTTTGATACCCACCGCCTCGGAGAGTGCTGGGATTTGGAATACCGGCCGACGTCATGCGAGACAAAAAGGCAAACAGAATGCGAGTGATGTGCCACCATCGTCGTATATCGTCCTTATCATGAAAGTGGAGGTGGTAAAATGCGAGCGCGAATGAAACCCGGAAATGAGACCGGCGCCGCCACACCTCTTCGATCAACCATCCTATACACCATCAATTGGTCCGGCGGCCCCGGCTGCATATGCAAGAGGGAGAACATCGGCAACCTTTGATCCTTGAGATCGACGCAGGTCGGCAGAATAATGAGGCTCTGTCCCGATAATTATTGTTGCGTTCCCCAATAGGTGGTAGTAATAATATTCAGGTTCCTCCGAATGTGAATGTGTGTCTGCGCTGATATCAGTACAATGGTTCGTGTCACCACATTCGTATAAAATTGATCCAAAACCGTCACTCGCCATATTCTGACCGTCAGCGTCAGTTTCGGATCTCGATTGTCCTCCTCGAGTTCCTCAGCCACTCGAATGCCACACAAAATATTTGCCGCAAAGTAATTGGCAGCGCCCTCATCCTTTTCGGGATCCTGCGTGTGTGAGAGTCACAGCCTCGCTCGCCCCTTTCGTCCAGACATAATGGCATCAGATTCCTATTTAGTAAAAATCAGTGGACACCCGCCCTGACTGACCCCTGGTCTTTCTTTTTCCCATCCGGCATGGCTCTGCTGTAGTTATCATATCGTGCCTCTCCACTCTTAACCGCTAGTTCGTGGGGATGGACAAGCGCGAACCCATCACCGCATCGAACCTCGGACCAGTGGTCAGCGTACTGGCGTGGATCGTGGAGGCTTCGGTCATCATCGCTGTTGGCATCAAGTTCACGTTGTCGTTTGTCATTCCCGGCAGCAAGCGGAATGCCGAAGATGCGGCGCTTTTGCTGGCGACGGTAAGAGGAACCCAGATGATTACCTAAATTAAGCAAATACTCGCAAAGGAGCGGATACGTACTAACTAATATTGATATTCATTCGTTTAGCTTTTCAGCATAGCTTTCACGATCGCTATATCCCTTGCCGTACCAAATGGCGTAGGCAAACACCAAGAGACGCTGTCATCTCACCAACTAGAGTCACTGCAAAAGGCTGTATATGCCGCCGATATACTACTTATTCTTGTCTCAACTTGTGTACAAGTCTCCGTCCTCATCTTTCTCCGGGATCTCACGCCAAACCGGGCCCATCATGGTTTTATGAATGCGGTAGCAGTGTGCATCGCATTATTCTTCGTCGCTTCGTTCTTCGCCGTCATCTTCCCTTGTCGTGTACCGCATGTGTGGCGCATCTTGGGGGATGACTGCATCGAGCAACTCTCCTTTTGGGAAGCCTTCGCCGGAGTAAATGTCGTAATCGAAACCGCCCTGGTCTTCTTTCCAGTCCTTATTGTCTATCCCTTGAAGATGGGCAGGGGACGCAAGGTGATATTAATCAGTTGTTTCGCTGCTCGGCTTGTGTGAGTGCCCACATCAACTATTCCCCCCTATTTTACTGTCACTAGTCAGGTAACTAATATCGAGAAGAGTTCTTACTAGTTTCGCGCTACAAATATACGAGGCTCAGCGCCTGAGGCGACATCTCGATGACCTAACATTCCAATCCTGGCGCTACATCCTTGTCGTCGTGTTTGTCCAGGGACTCAGTATCGTGACGGCCTGCATACCCTATATCCGAAACCTGCTTATAGGGATGGAGTCTGGCATGATACAGACTGGCCATCTCAGACTACCTAGCCGGCACGAGCCTGAGTATCCCCTTAACATCATCACGATTGGCCAGTTAAGCTCCAACAGGTCTAATAACACAGATACAGAGGTCACAAAACCTGCTGTTAGCCATGGAGTTAGAGGGTAGTCGAACATAAAGGGTTTTTGTAAATAGGAACTTTACGTCACATCGCTGCCTAGCTATACCTCGTATGGACTTGGTATTATTGTATGAAGGAGAATTCTTAACTTTGACGCCCGAGGGGCTGAATAGTTGGCACTTCAGGTACCAATATGAAGATGAGCAGAAGACTAGAAAGAGGTCTGAAAGGGCTATGTAAGCGACTTAGACCCTTACTTGGAGGCTTGCCGCATAGCTCCCGATGGTCGCCCTCTTAGCAGTAGGAAGGCCAGATCTCGGGCACGTGGTGTAACTAAATATATTCATCTGCCACCCCCCGCAGCGCTTTGTGTCACTTAGTGCATCGTTGTCTACTGCTACTTCGCCAACTCCACTTCGGTGCTTGGCTACAGCGTATAGTGACTTGGACTTCGATGAAATATAATAAGAATTTGAGTTTCGGGGGCTTGAAGTAGTCTCATAGTGCAATATTCTCTAAGGTGGCCAAAGGAGCCACAAGGATTTTACCCCGTTGCTTAGATAGGAAATCTCTGATCTATAGCCTCACTTCTAGTTACCATCAGGATCCTGACATTATCTAGGCAAGGGCTACACTAGATCTTGTTGACCGCCTCAACATTTCGCTAGTCGGTTAATATAAAGGTAGAAGTTGAAATAGGGGTTTAGCGTTTAAATAAAGTGGTATCAGAACCCCGACAGTTGCGCATATTAGTCTTATACAATCTAGTAAAAGATAGGAGTGCAGCTATCAGCGCACAGCGCGGCCAACAAGATAACAGGTGTCATATACATTGCAAATACTACAACCCGAACAGAACAGGTCAATAAGGGCTCAGGTCTATCCGGCACACATAAGTCGCAGATACGAGCAAGTAGATAGCATCAGCGTCAAAGTAGATACATAGGAATTTTAATTGTGGATGATATATGTGTAACATACACCCCCCTATACACCGGCGCCGTTTACAAGGAAACAGGATTCCCGTTGATATCAGATTCGGGTATGTACGCTTCTTTGTCATTATCGTAGGGCGCCAGAAGCCCAGCCCTAAACGAGGGAATTCCCTCCACGGTCGTAATGTGTTGGATACACTCAACTGCTAGGCGACCATTCCAGCCCATGTCTTCTATTACGTTGATCGCGCATATGCCCATCATCTCGTACCGGACTTGGTCGACGTTGATCCAGCCGCACGTCGGTTTGCGAAAGAAATCGTCTTCATAGCGGCCTTGAGAGCAGTAAGTGTCCAGCACTCGCTGTATAAGCTGTCGCACTAGAGCGAACGACCGAATCCCAGAACTCCAATCTTCGTCGGGATTGGGTGGAGGTACCCAGGGTTGACTCCATCGTTCGCCGTTATTACCCACATGCTGCATGAAAGAGTCAGGGCCAAAGACGATTCCTTCAGCTGCAAATATGCGCTCGATGCGATCTTTCACCCGCTCGCGCCGGTTCGGCCCTTCCACACCCCGTTGGGGATCCACCACGGACCACCCCCCGACGATAGTATAATTCGGGTTCAGGACTTGTGGTGGATCGTCGGAGATTTCGTAGTCTAAGTTAAAGTCGGGATCGTCCATTAGGCCCTTTTCCATGTGGAAGATAGCTGTTACAAAATATCCCTTTTCGGTTTCAATCGGCCAAAACACGTACTCCGACGTCCGGAAGGTATCCCAGAACTCTGGCCACCTACGATACATCTTTCCAATCCTCCTGTCAACATTCTTTTCGGCACAGTTGAATATGTAGGTCGACCCGCATATCGCTATTCCTAATAACTTTTGCGCGTCTGGTGGTAGATTGTCGCGCAAATATTCCATCGGGATCTGGACGCTGAGAGGTTCTAGTGGCCAGCCGCGTTGCAGTTGCAAACTATTCAGCGCGTAGAGGTCATTTTCCGCTTCCTCTGGGCTGGGCATATGCCTCGATGCCTCCAACTGCGTTCTGCCTCGTGGTTTCTCTCCAATCAATCCGTTGTCGAGGACAGTTCCGCGGCTGAAGACAGGGACATCTGGCTTGCCAACGCTGGGCTGGTATGGCCGTGCCCTGAACGGGCGTCGCGGAGGCATGGTGGTGCACAGAACGCAATTTCAGTGAATGATGGGGCAGGAGGCGAAGAACGTGGAAGATTGCCCAGTCGAGTTTCTCTTTCAGTATTGCATAATACAATCTCTCTGTGCACCCATGTGAGACTCATCTAGTCTCAATTGATATTCATACGCTTTGATCATCATTGTCCATTTCGGTGCAGCATTCCGGGTACGGGGCTGAGACATAGTCTTTGTTTTCACTTCTCCACATACCGAACGCAGCAATCTTCGTAAGCTGCAGCTCCAGCATTATAAACACCGAAGAGCCCGAAAGGCGAGGCTGTAATAAGAAACCACAGGTGAATTTTCTACGGTCCATCTCCAGAGCTTCGCCGCGATATTTCCATATACGTAACTCGGTAGTAAAGGTCTCCCCCTCACTAGACTATAATACTCACCAACGCATTGCGTTTCTTATACTTGCTAGAAAAAGAAAAGAAGGTACTTAAACATACGCGCTTGTCAACTGGTATATGCACCTGTGACAAGGCCTATGAGGCGCTCCTGCATCTATATATAGAGATCTACGTGGTCACAGCCTTTTTTTAGTGCCTGTTTTCCTAAGCAAGCTTGCCAAATAGTACTTCACCATTTCTCGCCGTCGAATCTTTTGAGGTCCTGCGTAGTGTTAGAATATCAGTCATTAATGATTATTCTAAGGGTGGTAAAACTAAGCAGCACCGACTTACTTTGTCGTAGCTGATCCATGTCTTGAAGAGCATTTTGTAATGACTGAACGTCTTGATGCGAAGGCCCAAGTAATGCTTCAAGGTTGACATAAGCTTGTCTTACTAAACTTCTAGCTTTGTTTTGCTTGCCCTGAGCAGATAATAAGAATCCTAAGTTCCGTGTTGTATTAATTGCTGGTCGATAGCTTCTGATATTTTGGGAGCCGATCGCCTTCTCATAGCCTTGTAGCGCCTGCATACACATCGCCTCGGCCTCATCCAGCCTACCTTGGGATTTATAGAGGAGCCCGAGGTTATTAACAGAAGTCATTGTGCCCGTGAGTGGTTCTCTATTACACTACCTAGTACTAAGTGGCGTGTACTTAGTAGTAAGTTAGAGTAAGTACCTACCTAGGTAGGTATGTACAT
>NPFG01000525.1:0-24412 GCA_002288965.1 Xylaria sp. MSU_SB201401
TTTTAATTTTTTTGCTATACCTTTAAATTTTTAAAATATATTTAGCAAATTTAATAACTTTTAAGTAGTATAATATATAACTAGTACTTTTAAAATTATAAATCTATTTAATAATTTGAGCCTTAATTTTAAAACTAAATAACTAGTTTAATTTTATTAGCTTTGTAGTATAAAAAAGAGCTATTGGCTTAGTATTAGAGAGTAGTCTTAAAGACTTTAAAAAGCTTAGCAGCTTTTTATACTAATTTGCTTTTTTAGATTTCTATAAATGCTAGTATAATAAGCATCTCTTTTTCTAACTCTATAGCTATTTTGGTATAAAAAAATAGCTTTAAATAGCTTTAATTAATTAAGTAAAGGTAGTAGTATTAGTGGTGTTGACCGCTAGTTTGGGTGGCCCACTAGGGGGGGGTGGCCCATTAGGTAATCAAGGACTCTAGGGGTCCCCTGATTTCGGTCACCTTACCCGGGAGAGAGGAGTAGAGGTACCATTTCAGGTGACCCACTCTTCCGATACCGAGACTCTGATTTTCCATTGACCGGCAACCACCCTCAGTCCACCATATCCAAGTTACCTCTACCCGGCAAACTACCTTTACATCTCGCCAAACCGGACGGAAACGGTCATTGCACCACCCCCTGCGAAATGTCTACTTCATTGATATCGTCACTTAGGGCGCTATCTCTTCGCACGAAGCCGGTCCACCGTGTCCCAACACTATGCCTTCGACAACCCATCGCTCGAAACATCTCCCAAAGTGCCCTGGCCCCGACGCAAGCACAGAGACCGAGGATCACAAACCCCGCAGCGAAGGTATCGGTGGCGTTGGCGCAGCAGCAGACGAGGGGAATGAAGGTGCACAGTTCCGTGAAGAAGCGATGTGAACATTGCAAGGTGCGTTGAGTCTTTTGAGGATACACCAGCACATACCAGCATACACATGCCCAACACGTTCTACGTGGCATGGCGACCCGAGATGACCGACTTGCGATTTACTTTGTACTTTGTCGTTCGCACTTTGCTAACGGAAGTCGCTTGAAACAGGTTGTGCGAAGGAAGGCGGGCAAACGACACCGAGGCTATCTCTACATTATCTGCAGCGCGAATCCTAGACATAAGCAACGCCAGGGCTAAGGCAGGCCAATTCAACAACACAAGTTCCCGAAGCTTCCTCGGTTTACCTCGAACGACGCCACAAGACTTATGACGAATCCTACGAGTACCGTTCGGCTAGCTTGATTGCTAACCTCGCGAGGTGTATTACTACGACCGCTCTGGCTAGGGAGGGAGGGCGGAAAGTCCGAGACTCAAAGCTTTTTGTACGAATAAACGTTGCGCAGGCGTTCCGGTACAACCTTCTGAGATAGATGAACAAGATGAACAGCGAAGCGGATGCAGACAGGCAGACAGACACATAGGTAGAAAAGCTAGCTAGCACAAGCTGGCAATTGTATGATATGTTGTCCAAGGAGTCAATCTAAAATAGATTGTATATATGGATGGCCCGCTAGTTAGGTTAGGTTACATGCCGCCGATATACCGCTCCATAGCCTCCCATTCCGTCTTGCCCGTCGACAGCAGGTAGCGTATGTGATTTATGTCGGTGACGCCCCTATGGCGCTCGAACTCGGCCCGCGCGAAGCTGCGTGTCTCGGCGCGCGTGACGGGGTCGTCGATGTGTCGTGTGCCGCGCAGGACGGTGCGGTAGAGGGCGAGGGCGCGCGCGCGCTGGAGGAACTGTAGAGGTTGGAAACAATTGCGTTAGTAAACGCTACTGTTTAAAAACCCCCCTCATTGGATTGCCTTGACGGTAATGTCTTTGGTCGTTGACTAGGGCCTACTAACGTGGTCCAGACTCAGGGTTGGGCGAAGCCGACGGCCTTGGGGTGGTGGTGGCGCCCTGGTCGCATAGCTTCGAAGGACGGTCGCGGGGTTGGACTGGATTGTCCGGAAGGGTACCATGAGGTGTAGAGTGTATGGGACAGGAATGCTACGGCCACATTGGTAATTTGTGATCCCGCAATGTGGTGGTGGTTATTGCATTAGTGGGAGGTATCTGGAGAGCAACGAAACCGATGATGCACGATATTATCTTCGGTGGAATAGTGTAGGTACGATAAGGCATAGCTACCTGTCTGAAGCAACTTACCCTGGAGATGATCTGTGGGGCTTCGTAGAGACACCCCTCTGCTCCCCAGGCAACATCTCAACCAGGTAGATATCAACCTAGATCTACGGATTCATTACAAGTGTAAGCACAAAAGCGTAAGTCCCTCTGCAAAGACATTCAGTGTGAAACTCTCTTCATTTCGGTCGACTTTCATGAATCATTTCACCTCCACGGTGTTGTCGAAGTTCCTCGACAATAACGCTATTGCAACTTATTGAAATGGGGAGTACAAAAGAGAACGCAAAGCGGAAACGCGCATCTACCGATCCCATAGACGAGGTCAACCAAAAGAGCGACGATCAATTCATTAAAGAGCACCTATGCCCAAGGTACGAAGCGAGCGAATCACCACCATAATTAATTTCATCGCCATGCCCCATCCCATCTCCGCCAAGAGTCCTTCTGTTAACATACAGAAACTGGAGGCAGTGATCCGTCATGGACTTCATGGACCCATCCCGTTACTCAAGCGAAGTACTCGCTGTCCCTGATTAGCGCGAGGCGCCTGAGCACCGAGGATCTAGACGCGTGCTATTGTCTCATCGAGGAGACTAGCCGTGCCGACTATGAAGCTTCGACGACGGGGTGGAAGCCTGGCAAGAAGATTGCCGAGATGAAGTCCCCTGATCTCAGATACATCGTCGTGAAGAATGAAGAGGGTATCATCCGCGGTTTCACCTCGCTTATGCCTACGTATGAGGAAGGAGAACCCGTCGTCTACTGCTACGAGATCCATCTGACGACTGAACTTCAACGGTACGTACACCGCAACATCTTCACTCTGCTCACAGAGCTTTACTCCTTTGTATTCCTATTTCAACCTCTGCGACGTTTTAATCTCACTACACTCGCAAAACCTGTTAATTCTTTTCCCAGGACTGGGTTAGGAAGATTATTAATGTCCTTTCTGGAGAGCGTGGCTTCGCATACCCCGCCCATCAAAAAGATCATGTTGACTTGCTTCTTGAGCAATCAGCGGGCCCTTGCATTTTATAAATCGGCTGGTTTTACGAAGGATCCTATATCCCCTGTGCCGAAAAAGTTAAGGTACGGAAGGGAATTTATACCTGATTATGTCATTATGAGCAAGAATGTGAAAAGCAAGGCTGTGTTGGACACTGCTCCTTTATAGCATGAATGAAGAAGCGTAGGTTCTTGCTCGCTTAAACTATTAATTATAATTGAGAGACACGCATTTATATGCTATCACGGCAGGTCTACGTTGCATATTTGATCATCTGAGGGCTGAAGCCTGGCCATTGCATTCATTAGGTAGGTGGGAAGCTGTCGTGGCGCAGTCTTCAATCACCATCAGTTAAACAATAACGAAAGAGCTGTAGAAATTTGATTTACCTAAAGTTCTCGATTCATTTCAACTCGAAGGTCGGCCGTAGACACGAATGCTGTAACTTGCAAGCAACGCCCCCACCCCTTCGAAAGCGAACAAGGGAAAGCACACTCCTCACCTGTACTCGCTCTATCTACTAGAGGCGGTTTCTGCTTCTCAACTATAAGATTGTAGGCTTTTCCTCTAAACCCTTCTCATCGTGAAACCTTGGTAGCTTTGGAGATTTCGCACTACTGTCTCATACAACTTACATCAGTATTATACTGTTGTCCTAACTTACTACTGTACTCATCGCCTCAGGACAGTACATATCGTTAATCGCCGATCATGGCGGGAATGGCTCTCGGCGCAATAACGCAGACGACGCAGTCGGTACCAGGCGCTGAGCGCCTCCAGCAACTTCATAACCTAGCCCTCGGGGACATGGGCGGCGACGACTGGAAGTCCGGTCTCTTCGATTGCTGCCCTTGCACGAGTTGTGTATTGGGATTCTTCGTCCCGTGTCTTAGTGCGGCTGCTCCTCTTCTCTCCTACATCACCCCGTCCTCTCTCTCGTATTATTCTTCGTCCAACCCCCCTTCCTAGCTTAGGCATTATTCCACTATACTTACCTCTGTCTCGCTGTGAATGCAGTGGTCGGCCAGACCTCGAATCGCCTCCTCGACCCTACGGCTCTCCTCCCGATGATGATCAACCTCGACTGCCTGCTCCACGGAGTGTTACAGTGTGCTTGTGGGCTCGGATGGATGTACGACCTCCCCTCCTCCTCTTTATTTGCTCGAGTTTGGACGACTTTAACAGTTTGGTTCAGTTGGACCCTGTTGAAGCGGGAGCAGATTCGAGCGCGCTTCGCTATTCCTGGGGATCCTTTGAATGATTACTGGATCAGCTACTGGTGCCAGGTGCGTTTGGAATCAGACCTCTTGCACTATTTCATTGTGTGGGTGATTACGGGTCTTCTACGTGGTTCGAGCTCGTCAAGCGAGCCCACTGTCATACCCATGTGTATTGACATTGCAATCTTCTAGGATCTTGCTTTCTATTATCCATACTAACGGGATGCGATATTCTAGTGCTGTGCCATTATCCAGCACGACAATGAGGTTGCGAAACGCATGCCGAAGCCTCTGGACCTTTTGAAGGAGCAACCCCTGCCTATTCCAGAGATGAGCGGTACGCACAAGTCCCACGACACTTCCACAGGTGACTCGGAGTTTTGTCACTCTGTTACTGATACTGAGATACAAATATAGTACCCGCAGCTTCAACATGACTCTTCCACGCCTAGAGTACTTCTGATGAGGATAGGGAGGGGAGCGTATCCCAACATATAAGTTACTGAGAAAGATATTTGTCCTATGATAGTATATTTAGAATTAGTAGTAATCGAATAAGCCTCCATTGGGGGCGTTAAACATGCTATCTCAAAGCCAATCCTAGGACTTATAATCAACAAGAATTGCAGTTCTACGTTTAAGCATTCTTGCATTCGATACCTCAAGATTTATTATACTTGCTTTAATTGTTTGTGTCTTCTGGTTGAATATCTGAGAACTCCGGTATATATTGCCTCTAATCCAACCATTTTCTGAAAGAGCCCCATGATACCGCCGCCCTCCATCAAAAACCGTATTAAACCTAGATACTAGAAAAAAGGAAAGGCGCTTAGAATCGTACACTCATGCATCGATCGACTTCATAACCTTGTACAAGGCTGTTCTCATCCCCGTAAATTGTTGTCGTGAATTTTGTTCATCCCACAACTGCTCGTTGTGGCGACTGGACTCTTCTCCTCCTTTCAACAGTCGTCAAAGCTCTCTATATTCCAAGCCTTTTGATCGCTTCTCCTTGTGGATACTGGCAGAAACACTGCCTACTCTAGTCGATATGAAAAGAGCCCAAGTCAAGAGACTTATTACCGGTAGCCGCGAGCGTCGCTCGATCTACGTCTCCTATCGCTGCTTGCTCTCCCTGCGTAGTACGCAGCAGGGGGTGCCCTCGGGCTCCTGGAGCGAGACTCGTAGACAACGGGCTGCACAACCTCTACCCGTCCTGGACTTCGCGAGTGGTGGTGACGAGAGTGGTGCGAGTGGCGCGATCGAGAGCGCCGCGGGTAATGTGTCTCCTGGTGGTAGGGATAGTCGCCATGATATTGAGAACCACGCGGCGGAGGCTTCTCATGATCAGGCTCATACGTCCTACCCCAGGACTCGGACTTTCCCATATTGCCGCATGACCGGATAATCCATATGAGCAGCAGAATGCCGACGATAGACCCGATCACGATACCAGCGATTGCACCACCATCTAGGTTCGGGCTATCCGCGCTCTGGGAGCTGGTGTCGGAATCTTGAACGACGGTGGTGGTCGCTTGGCGGGCTGCGAGGGCCCTTGTGATGGCTTGTGATAAGGTCCTGGTCGCCTCGACCACCTTGGATGGTATGGCTACTGCTGGCGCCATTGGTTGGAGCTGTGGAGCGTATTTGTATAGATGGGGTATATTGTACTTGTCAATGGCTGATTCGCAACTAACAGCTTGCTTGACTCAGGATGAGAGGGGGGTTTCGTTATTAGACAACGAAAGCAAGTAGAAAGTTCCGGTAAACTTTGAACAGTGGCAACCACCAAGAAGGGAAAAAGAGATCTAGTGAAGGTCTATACATGTTAGACGTCGAGGGCATCTAATAAAGTAGTGCGCAGCCGAGGACAACAGCAGGTTCCAGGCAAAGCGAGTAGACTAAAGTGTGGTGACGCCATGGCTACGAAATAGTGGCCGCAACGGGTCTGCAACGGCGTAGTGTAGGATGGGCAAGGCTTGGCAGTCGAGAGGAGGCTGGATGAGGGGTGCGTTTGCAGATCGCGGAGTGTTTTGATGCTATGGATAAAAGTCGTGATAGGGTGAATACGCACAATTGGGCATGGGTGTCTGGTAGCGTTCGGGTAGTGTACTCAATAGAGTAGCTACCGTATCTCGATTAGCGGCTGGCTTGGGGGCAGGTTCAGCAGTGTTAGTCGTCTAGGCTTATCCCAAGAATCTCTAGTTCTGCCAGACAAGTCACTGAGTAGTCAGGGCAGACATTCAAATGATTGGCTGATCTCTGCTGGCTGCTACCGACCCCCTAGCGAAGGTGCGTTGGCTCGCACTTCGCATTTGCTCCGGACCGAAAGTGATGATGTCATTCATCAGTGAGGGAACTTCTTAGGTAAGTGTATTCATTCATCCGAATATGGCATATCGGGTTGGATGGTTACTATTCACATGTTTGCGATCTAGCCCGAATAGCTAAGGTGCGATAGGATAGCGGTACTAGGTTATTTCAGAAGAGGTGGACAACAGGAGGCGACCGTTGATCTAAGTATTAGTGCATGGTTTTTGCTGGTTGAGTCTCTGAAGGAAAGAGTAGTAGAGAGCCGCAAGACGTACCTTCTTCATAATCGAGAACCCACAGGCAGCAGGTACCTACCGTGGATTGACATGTGCGTGTAATGCGCGACATTTCCATTCTGCACGTCAACTTTACTAGGTGAGTACCTACCTAGTAGCCAGGCGGCTTAGTGCCGTAATTGAGAGGTCAAGTCTCAACATTTACCATGGTTCAACTGCCTTGCAGAGCAAAAGTGGCACCTCACGTGACTGCGCGATGCCAGCCGCGTCAACTGCCACCCATGTCTTACCTACGTCTCTGCCTACGCACAATCTTTGGTCTGCTCAACCCGCAACCCATTTACGCGTCTTGTGCTGCACCCACGCGTCTTGATCGCATAGCTACTCCACTTTGATATCCGTTCCCCATCTCATTCCCTTTCATCTGCACTGCACATAATGCAACATTCAATACGAGATCTGTAATCACCACAATCGATTGTGTTTTGTGTGTCTGAATAGAGAATGTGGATTCTCGAGAATGAAGGCGAGGCCCTCGGCCGTGAGTTTACCGTCTCGTCCCATTGTCCCCACGTCGTCATCTTTTTTCACACCTCCTTTCCTCACCCATCAAGCATGTCATGCCTCGTTCTTAGCTCCTCCCGTGCTCCACTAGCTAACCGATCCCGTCTCGGCTCATAGGTAGGAGGCTATGGCTTCGCCCGGGAAAGCGTTATCTCTTTGGCCGCACCGTCGCCGAACGTATGTATTTCTCCTTGCTGCACCCAAATCTCACGGCTATTCTTACTCACTGGCTACCTATGTTTTAGCTGGTCAGCTAGCTATACAAGGTCCCGGCGCCGAGAGAGTTTCACGGAAACACGTGACTATAACCGTTGACCCAGTCGTAGAGGGCCATGCCGTAAGTCTTGCTATTGAGCCATCCCTCTCTGATTACATCGCATCACTGACCTTGGTAATCCTAGGAGGTCGTGGGAAGTCGTTCCAAGGTCACGGTCGAGGACCTCGGCTCTAAGGGGGGCACTAAAGTGAACGGCCAGAAATATCGCAGTGAAACATGCACTCTATTCCAGGATTCCAACACCATCCAGATGGGCTCGTTCCCGCCCCTATTCCGGTCCGTCAATCTCATATAGCCTTCGCGTGACAGCTAACCGTAGCTAACGAGATGTCTGCTTGTCATTGTATAGCATCACTTGGCTGCCTGTTGTTTTGAGCTTTTCTTTCACGAGCAATCAGCTTCGCGCCAACCCCTTCACCCGCCTACGTCAAAATCTTGAACAGCTGGACATCAAGTTATTGTCCGATTACGATATTCGTCTGACAACCCATGTTGTTTCAAAGAAGCGCAACACGCCGAAAGGGCTACAAGCTCTCATCAATGGCAAATATATTGTTAATGACGGTTTTATAGATGCCATAGTGAACGCTGCGTCTCCCGAGGCGCCGAATATCGAGGCCTCACCTTGCCTGCTCGAGCAAGACTTTGACGCGAACTGGCCTGACCCGTTGCGTTTCCTCCCGCCACCAGGTGAGGAGCCCATTCCGAGGCAACCAGAATCATTCGCACCAAACCCCGCAAGAGCAGATCTCTTCGACGGCTATACATTCGTATTCTACGAAAAGAAACAGTTCGAGAGTCTGTTAGCGCCCATCACAAATGGCAAGGGGAAAGCCCTTTTAAATGTAGTGGTGGCGGGCGAAACACAGATTGACGACTTTGTGCGGTTCGTCAAAGGTGTCGCAGGGGAAAAGGGGTTAGGTGAGTTTGAGGATGGCAGTGAGGGGAAAGGCGTTGTTGTCGTCAAGTGGATGCCTAGCTCGGAAGAGCACGCAGATTGGTTCGCCGAATTTTACAGGTCTATTTCCTTGCGCCTGGATCATCGCCTCATTGATCAAAAGGACTTTCTGGATGCGATCTTGGGTAATGATGCAAGTTGCCTACGGCGGCCCTTAGAGTTTGAGTCTCCACCAGCCAGCTCTCAGGCAGAGCAACTTCCATCGTCCACACAGCAGCAATCGATGGAACCTGAACAACAAGAAACGACTCAACAGTCGCACGGACCCGTGTCCCGGAGAAGAGGGCGGGGTCCTGTTAAAAGCCGGTTTCAGGGATTCGCAGTTTCTCTTGCTGAAGACGATGGCCCAGACCCGCCACCTGCCATGGCTATGGATATTACGCCTAACGACAATCACCAAGCTAGCATTGAACCTTCTGAGGAAGGTCTTTTTGTATCACAGAATGCATCTGAATATGAACCGCAGGATGCTTCTATTGCAAACCAGCCGTCACAGCAATCGTGGAGAAAGCGACCGGCCTCACCACTACCGGAGCCTGAAGATATATTGGATAACTTGGCCCCAACGGCCGCACAGGTCAAACGTCGTCGAATCGCTGCGGGACAAGAGCCGATTCCACGTCGTCAACCATCACCTCCTCCTATCGATAAGCCCGACATTCCGGCGAGACAGCCGAAGATCAAGAAAGAAATTGACATTCTCGAGGCGGCGCGTCAACACAGAGAAGAAGCTGAGAAACGGGCAAAACTAGAGCGAGAAGAGCTCGAAAGGGCTCCGGAAGACTTAGATCTGGCCGAGATCCGACGCTTGCATATTGAGGAGCCGATGCAACTGCGGGAAGCACCGCAGGTGCGCACGCGCGAGCACGATATCGCCGACGGCCGTTGGGACCCAGCATGGAACGGGCGGAAGAACTTCAAGAAGTTTCGGCAACGGGGCGTAATGCAAGGACGAACAGTTGAGAAAATCATCGTTGCACTTGAGGAGGTCAAATCCAAGGGCTTTGGTATCGGCGACGATTACTGGCTTGAGGACAGTACCAGTCAGCAGCAACGGAGCAGACAACACAGCCGGTCTCAGGCACACAGCCAGCCGCATAGGCAAGCAATAAGTGGCGCATCGGAGGATTCTAGGAGGGAGGCTAAGCGCATTGAGAATCTACAGCCAGTGGATAGTAGCGACGATGATGCTAATATGGGGGATGGTAACAAGGAGAATGACCATGACGATAGTGACGACGACGTTGTCATGACATCCAGCTCGCGCTCGCGCGTAACAAGAGCGTCGGCAAACGCGACGCAATCACGCGGTGCCACACAGACCCCCATAGATAAATCGCAACCGCCCCGCAGGACGGGTAAGCGGCCAGCGGCAGAACCACCGGCCAAGGAAAATCCACCCAAGCGGGCGAGGGGACTCATGCTGAACGCGAGCGACGATGATAGTGATGATGACGATCTTCGCTTCCGTTTCACTAGACGGAGAGGATAGATATGGCCCTTGTCAAAGCTCACCACAGTGGGAGGGATAGACCATCTTGAGCTAGATCTTGCCTATGGGATTAACGTCATTGATGTGATGCATGTGTGAGTATTGTCTATCGCTCTTAAAATCTATTTAGTGTTAATAATCTCTCCTGGCAACCCTCTATATCACACAATGAGGGTGATGATGAAGAGAGGATACGCGCCAGACATCTGAGTGCCCCTATTCGTAGTAGGCCATTCACCGTAACCCCAACCCTTTTAGAAATTATAATTATCGCATTCCTTTTGCTTGATACAATTTCTAAACCTTGTAGCCCTTACGACAATCCAAGGCCGCTATTTCTGAATGCGCATGTATGCAACGCTGCAAAGATAACTGTCTGTTTTTTTCTCGCCGCTTGTGACTGGGAATAATTACGGCGTCTCTGTCTATAGTCTAGCGCCGTTCTATGTGAGATGGGTATCTTACCTACCAATCTATACCTGAACAAGTAGATGAAGAGAGGGGAAAAAGGGCCTAGGACAGCTGAGCAAACCAACCGATTAACCGTCGCTCGCTGTCATCCACTCAATCAGTTGCTCAGTCGATCGATCGATCAATCAATCAATCAATCAATCCATAGCTTCCATATCCCCTGTACTCTGCGCCTCAGACTCGTCAACGAGCAGACCCACGAGACAGCTGCTCAGCATAGTCTCGTAATTAACCCAAGGATGGATCTCCCCGAAGAGCTTCGTGCCGTCGCGCCCCGCGGCGCGCAGTAATTCGGGCTCGCCGCCCGGGTGGAACGGCAGGTACGGCGTCATGTTGTACACGCGACCTCCGAGCGCCGTCCACGCATCCTTGCCGCGTCGTCCTGTCTGCCGTTTTAACATACTTGGTGTGACGCGGAGGTAGGGCGCGTTTGGGCCTAATCCGCGCAGATCCGCCGTCGGATGGTTCGCTAGACGCGCCCAGTCGAGCGGCGAGTGGCCTGGTTCGAGGGTTACTTTGCGCGAGGGCTTGGAGGGCTTGCTGCTGTGTGTTGGCGGCGGCGCGAGGGTCGATGTGCCTGGTTGGCGGTCATATTGTGCTTGCCGGTTCGGGAGAGGGGAGGGGCGGGTTTGTGGTGCGGCGAGGAGAGAGGAGGAAGAGCTGGGTTTTGAGGAGGAGGAGGAGGGGCTGTTGAGGGCGGCGAGCTTGGGGGGACGGGGCGGTGGTGGCATTGACATCGCCGGCGGCGGTAGAGTGGAGGTCGAGGTTGGCGCTGAGAGCGTTGGTATTGAGGGGACAGTAGAATTTGCTCATGCGCGCGCGACTTGCGGCTGCCGAGGCTGGGGGTCGACTGGTGGTGAAGACGAGAGAGAGAAAGAGGGAATAGGTCCGTTTGCCTTCCCGTTGCTGTTCTCTAGGACTGTAGCAGCTCTGACTTTCGGGGTCGTTTGGGGTGACGACGACGGCGTCGATGATGCTGACGGTGCGATATTGACTATTGGTATCCTGGGGTTGACATCGGCATGTTTAGGAACCGCAGGATCGGTCTTAGGCGAGGGTGAGTGCAGTTCTTTCGGCGCAGGACCGCGATTCGTGTCGTCGACTTTATCATCGGTCTCGGTTTCATCGGGCCGCGGCTGTCCGATGGTGATGGAAGTTGGCCGCCATAGAGCGATGAGGGTATCGACGAGGGGCGGTCTTCGGATAACGATATACACGACAGAGGCAAGTATGAGTGACCAGCCTAGCAGGGCCATCGCGCCGAGATCAGGATGTGCCGCCTGTTCAGGAATCCTGAACGAGGACGACGACAGCGATGGCGTTGTGATTAGTTCGTTGAAGGTAAATATGGTTGATTGCCGTGCCATGGTCAGCAAACAAAGCGTGGCGCTATTGGTGGGATGCTTAGCAGGTAACGCGGGTTTGCTCCGCTACCGCTTCCGCCGTCCGACCTTGATCCTTGCTCATGTGTAACGCAGTGGTTGTAAGTCACCTTTCTACCGTTTGCTATAGATTGTTTATATTTCTACAATGCCATTGTTCATTATTCAAGCTTAGAGTTGAATTTTGTTTACCTTTTTCTCATTCCGTCCTTCTTGATGTGTTAGTCAACGTTTAAGTTCTAATACATGCATATCTTCATCAAGATATCCCACTTTAAGTCTTAACGTACCTAGGTAGTTTCCTACAAACCTTTTCAAAGTCACGAAAAGTAGTTCAAAAGCTCCTTACTTCTTTCTGCCTTAAGTAAAGGTACCAAGGCACATTAGCTACTTCTCCATCTCTCTTAACAAATACGACGGCATTGCCTAAAGACCACGATTGCCTCACTAGCATGGCCACTTACCAATAGCTTAAGCGTGACCCGGATTCTCGGCTCCTTCTTGACAGTAGGATTACGACAATGAATGACTTATTCAGGGTCGTTGTTAGTAGCAATTCGGTCTTTATCGCATTCGGCACCTAACATCTATCCCCCAAAACTAAAAATAATGGTATACTTCACCAAGCCACTGGAAGATATCAAAGGCAGTAATCGAAATGGTTCGGCCGACGACGCCGGAGACGACACTGTATCTGTATCGACCCCAGCCATGGTCAGTGATTTCTTGTGCCGAGTCGCTCGACAAAACGGAGGAAATACGGGCTCCCTTTCTTTGGACAACGATAAAATTACTCTTGAAGTAAAGGAGAAGCAGCGATTAAGGGGTTTCAAAAAGACGCAAACTCCAGAAAGCGACCTTGACAGCTTGGAGAAAAGTTTCATCGTGCCTTGTTAATCGTAGTTTCGGGATACGAATATCCGAACGAGGATACTAGGTACACGAGCAACCAACCGTCAGAACTGGTGTCACATTATCCTTGGCGAAGTTGGTAGCGGAGACCTCGGGTTTGAGGTGAGGTTTGACCCGTCCGCACGCGTTTGCCGCTCAACTCGAACGATGCGTTTCTGTTTCTTGTCGCTGCTTACTTCTGCTTCTCAATCCCGCGCTGGTCTGCCTCATCCAGTCAGGGCCAAGTCAAGATAGCCAGCTCCCGTATTCGCGCAATGTGCTCACTGAGAGGTTGCTCCGGCTATACAAACCGCTCTATTAGTCACGGCAAGATCATTTTCTAGCACCAAGAACTTGTGCATTATTGAGGCAGTAGGCTTCCGCGGCCATCGTCCACATGAATAAGAGCGTCTTCTCGTTCATAAGTGGATCGGGGAGATTCGACCACAACTCCTATGCACGCACGTATGCACAAACTCAGACACCCCTATGAGATCGAGCAACCTGGCACGGTTGATGTTGATCAAATTCGTGCGCAGGCCCTCGGCCAGCATATCGACAAAGACGGAGACACTGGGCAATCCTTGATATCGCGATGGTGTCTTACCAGCGCGTCTGCATCATCGTGTTCTCATCCGAACCGTCAACCCGCCCTCGTCGACTTGATGTTGGCATCTGCGCGCTGTGATAGGGAAACTTGTTTTTCACGATCATAACGCATCTCAACTAGCAACGAAGTCTATCGCCATTGGGACAAATCAGGATTCTCTTTGCATCGTGCAAGGCATGGAAGGCAAATAGGGGCCCGTGAAGGTCCCAATTTCAAGCTGTGATTATGTCGTAACGCTATTTAGGTAGGGAAAAATCCGTTTCAAGTTGAATCATTAAATCAGTTACGTGGAGTTCTTCTGTATGAATACCTATGCTACGTACCGCCTAGTACCTAGTGCCTACCTGCTGCTAATACCTTACAATTTGTTGATAGCCTACTACTAGGTTAGTAGTATTCCTATTTTCCAATAATTAATGAAAATGCGGTGTGCATGAACACACAATCTCGTGGCTTGTGGTGCATACCAAGCAATGACCATTCCTTCGCCCTCTCCCCACACGGCTGCGCTACTCACTTCTTATTCTGGGTTGTTTAT
The DNA here is from genome assembly GCA_002288965.1 of Xylaria sp. MSU_SB201401. Taxonomy (NCBI): domain Eukaryota; kingdom Fungi; phylum Ascomycota; class Sordariomycetes; order Xylariales; family Xylariaceae; genus Xylaria; species Xylaria sp. MSU_SB201401. The sequence continues at coordinate 14,088 of NPFG01000525.1, forward strand.
ACGGAAAGAAACATGTTCAATCCCACGCACCAGACAATTCGTCCAAAACTAAAACTGCTATTTACTGAATTACTACTACGTAGCGAATCGGATTTAGTGAGTGGTATTTGCGGGCCACTCACTTACTACTTACCTACTTGTGCAGTATTCATCTTCCAATAAGCAGACCAGCCAACGATTCGGAACCTCTATCGCAGACGGTTTCGAATCAGTCATTGACGTGGGAAATCAGAGCGAATGTCGTAGGGGAGGAGCCAAAAGGGGGTGGATGAACAACAAGCCAATGGACAGACAGCTTCACACTCGCTGCAACCGACATCCGATAGGTTGAATTGCCTTTCCGCCATGGGTTTTATGCGTCTTGGCACCCAAAACACGGCGACACCAACAGCGGCCTGCAACAGCACCACCATCAGCCGCTCCAATCCCCAAAAAATTTCGGCTGCCAGAAACAAAACAAATCCTTCTCCAACCACCACGTCGATCCAAAACAACACCGACGATAATAATAATAACAACAACAACAACAATAGCAACAATAGGGACCATCATGGTCACGACAACCCAAAGAACAACCAAACTACTAGAGTAACCCGAACGGTTTGGTCAACAGCAGCCAAGGAGCGGGGACAGGCTATCATTCACACCAGTAGTAGATCCCCTGCCAAGCAATATCCCCATATTACGACAATCTCGACGACCCGCAGTAATCCTCGCACCAGCAGTCGTAGTAGTGCTCGTAGTTCTGGTAGTGCTGGTGCTACTCGAGCCCGACCTGGCACCACCACGATAACAAGACGGCAATCGACGACGCCACAATCGCCATTACCACCACCACCGCCAGCGCTTACACTCTCACCACCAACACCGCACACCACAAATCCCTCGATCCACGATACGCCACCATCACCACAGTCACCACTTCGACAGACACCGACACCGGCCACAGCAACGACCCCATTGCAGTCACAGTCTCGCTCACGGCCACGGCCACGCCCACAAAGACTTTCTTTAACCGCCCAACGACAACGGCCTCCGAATTCCCGAGACCAAAATGTCGCTCCCGTGCTCGCGACTGTTTTGAAGGAAAACAAGATCATGGGCCACGAAACAACCCTCAACACCTCCGCCACCACCACCGCCACCAATGCTCGCCCACAAATGCCCTCTCTCAGTGCCTCCGCCGCGAGGGGTATCAATCGGGCGCCCCTAACCCCTAAGATAGCCTCAACCTCTAGGACGCTCCAGGCCCAGACACACGGCATCTCTACCGCTGCTACGGCCCCCCATAACGCTGCCATCACTACTACACCTTTACCTCGACGGACAACACAACGTCCTGTTTCTTATATAACTACCGAAAATGGCCCGAACCAGGCGCTGCACGATGATATCGCGGCAGCCGCCTTCAGCCCTCACCTAAATAATAATGTCACTCCTCGGTCGGGGTCGAGACAGAACCGCGTGGACAGCGCAAACAGTACGCCCGCTGGCACTCCCAACCATGATCGCCCTGACGCCTTCCCGTTCCCGAGTCCATTGGCTCAGCCGGATCTGTCACGGAGGCCCATGGTTACCTTCAACCCCGTTAGTCCGGACCGGAATGCGCCGTCAAGACAAGGCTCTACCAATTCCAGGGACTCCAAGTTCTTCCATGCCAGTGATGCAAAGACAGCACGGCCAATGAGCGCTTCCAAGACGGCGTCCCCCAAGAACCCGACTTTTTTCTATGCCAATGGCAATGGCATTGCATCCAAGGCGCCTAGCCCCGCCACGCTCTCACCACCGCTGTCCCCCGGCCTAAACCGCAGTCAGGAGAGCAAGTTCATGTACGCGAATGGCACGCCCGAGGTACGACCTACGCCTCAGTCCTCGCATTCTCGTAGGTCGGGATCGACCGAGTCAAGCATCACAAAAGGTCCTACTGTTCGTCCTCCGGTGGCTCAATCACGCCCAGCATCGCCCAGCAAACTACCCTTACAATCACAGTCGTCATATAGGAATAGCATCGGATCACAAAGTGCTGCTATGAGCACTACGGCTGCTTCTACCGCCCGTGGCCAGATTTCACCCCCGTTGGTGTCGTCAACCCCTGGGTTGCGTCGTCCTGGTACCGCCACTCCGCGGTCCAGCGGTCATTCGCGTTCAGGCAGTCTAGCCAAGTTGGAAGCCGCCCCGGAATCTTTAAGGCCCATAGCATCACCTGTCATGGGTCTTTTCCCTCCCGCCAACTTGTCACCTACGAATACGCCCCCGCTGACATTGGCCTCCATTATCCAAGCAGCCGAAGAATTCACAGAGAATGAACCTGAGCACGAAGATCGGCATGTGGATGAGGACGAGAACGATGCTTCACACGATGACCATTCAGGGCTACAAAGCCCCACCAAATCTGTATCGTCGGCGGATCCTGTAACCGAGTTGATCGCCAATGCCAGAAGAGAACGAAAGGTCCAGGACTTGCAGATCAGGAATGCATCTCTTCAGGCTATCAACCGCACTCTAGAGCGCCAAATGCGGAAACAAAACGCCGAGTTGCGAAGGTTTCGCCGCCTTTCGCGTGCGGGTCATTTATCCTTGGCACCCACTACCGTGTCTAGCCGTGTAGCATCCGGGACCATGTCCGAGCTGGATCTGAAGAACTTGGGATTGTCAGAGCTTAGTGAAGAAGACCTGTCTATACGAGAGATAGAAGACGAGTCGTTTTCGGACACTGATTCTGTATCGTCTGACTTGAGCGCGAGCGTTCTCGCAGCACGCGACGCAAAGCACAGCAAACGAGATGAGGAACGCCTGAAACTAGACTTATCCAAACATCAGCAAATTCTAGTTGACTCGCAAAAGATCAACCAGAGCATTACGAGATGTCTGGACTGGACCGAAGAACTGATCAACGAGGGGAAGAAAGCGCTCGAATACCAGGTCAGAGTTAGTGACATACGACTAGGCGGTAGAGTCTTGGATCCATTGGACGACGAAGACGAGAGTTCGAAATTACACCTTCCCAACGACATAGGTGACTCTGAGGTTAAGTCCACGGTGGGAGAGGAAGTGCCCGAAGACTCCACAAGCTGGGGTACAGAGCCGCAAGACCGAGATAGCGGTATAGAGATTCTCAGAGACGGGGTATAGAGAAAAGGGCCTGAAGCTTGGTCAAACTGATCGCCACTCTTTACGACGATTTTCTTGAAGTCATAGATGGTTGGGAACGGCGCATAGCATACACATTGGTAGCGACGGCGTTATTATCTTGGGCGGCAAGCTTTGATGGCGAGCAAGCTCATGTTGATCTTTTTTCTGTTTGGTTTCACTCAAGACTACGCAATATTCTGTTTTCTTTGTCGCAACTGTACCATCACTAAAATACCCCAAACACACACCAAACATACACCATCATGGATTGGAGTTGGGCACCCACAATCGCCATCCTCCACGTCACTCGTCTAATGTCTTTTTTTCCCAACTGTTTTCTTTCACAATGATACCCCCAAATATTCTAGCCCTCTCGCTAAAAGAGAGTTGGCTAAGCAACATTTAGCGCCCGAATAAGGCATGTTGCTAGAACATTAACCCCAAACCAACGATAGGGGAAAATGTACATAGGTGGATGGTTGTACATATACACATGTAACCTAGGTTCAGAGGATACACTATCTTAGAGTGTGGTTACGTGCCAATTAGAGACCTCAATCCATGAGATAAACCGCATAGCCTCCAGAAAACCCAGACGGGAAACCCGTGAGTGAGATTCTTCTGTGCATTTGTGTATGAGACGTAACGCTATAGATTTCTGGACAATGAAGAGAGAATCAGTATATTCATGATTATCGAGAGATATTAGATGCCCAACCCCCAACCCTCGGCCCCGGCCCCCGGTCCCCTTCTCATATTCCTCCAGCTCTTCGGACAGCACTCGATTTAGACGTCCTCTTGAAAGTTCATGATTTACGGCCTGGAACAATCAGCTACCGACACTCTACTGACTTGCACTTTCAGCCAAGGCTGAAATGTGAGAAATATAATAGCTAAATCGACTCCGACACCATGGCCCTTCATTCGCCAGTCAAGCGGCTAACTTGATTACGAATTCATCATTCCAGAAGTGTCTACATGATAGTCTACACCTGATACTCGTCTTCCTCTTCTTACAAGAAGGGAAAAAAACAAAAAAAGAAGCAAAAGGGCGAGAAGATCTCCCACGTCTACGAGAACGAAATATCTAAGCATGAGCACGACATCAAGCCGAGAACCACCAACCAACTATTCACGCAGGAGAAAAAAAGAAGTGAGAGGCGTGATTAAATAAATAACTCGCTATTTGCGAATGAATTTCATGTGAATATCTTCCCCTTCCTCTCCCATCTCTTTCTCCTTCTCCTTCCTTCCTAGCTAGGTAAGTCAAATATACCATGTTTGCACTGCTTGTATCTGTCTATTAAGTAGGTAGGTAAATAAATAAATAATCCAAGTACCATAAGAGGGGAGAAGCTGGCTTTTGCTCCTCCTCCGCAGTATTTCTAAAAGTGAACTGTCCGTAGAAAAAAAAAAAAACCTAATCATTTTTTGTAGATTTGGGTCTGTGGCCCAGAAGATGCCCATCTACAGTTCTGGCCCTCGTTATATTGAATCGCTCCGCGAGCCTCCCGTTTTCACCCGCATGACTTAACTGGAACGTTTTCTCGGGCGAAGAAAGCCGTTCATGTCCCACTTACGGAGATGTCTGTCGAGATGAGATAGTGAAAAACAGGGTTGGACATCATATTCATCTCGACAAGACTACCAAAGCGCATAAGAATACCATCTGGCGCTTGCCTATGGTGACTATAGCCTTAGGTATGTGACTTCCGGAGCCTTACGCTGATGCTGCTGCCGCCTCGCTCACGCCTGTCTTTCCCTCCTTATTCTTACCCTTCTTTTTCGAGTCCTTTTCTTTCTTCATGGCGGCCTCCGCAACAAGTTGCTCGAAAGCCATGTAATCACCTTCTTCCTCGGGTGATCTCTTGGCCTAGTAATATGATTAGTACTCGCTAGAAGGATTGGTACAACTACAGCAAGGCAGAGAGGAATGGGTGATGGCGATGGTGAGGGCAGACGTAGATGTACTGTGAAGGGCCAGCTTACCTTGGATAGAATTTCGGCAATAAGTACAAGTGCGTGAGCTCGTTCTAAGCGCTTGTTCAGAGGCACCTTTTTATCGTAGAGCACGCTATCGCAGACCTCACGCAAGACTCCTTGTATTTCGTACTTGCTGCCGCGCCAAGCAGCATTGAGAATCTTGCCTGTGACTTTGCGCTCGTATTCCATCTTCTTCTCATCCGTCCAGTCCTCACCTCCTGCTTCTTCCATGCGCGCCATTTCCTCCATAGTCTGCTGGGCGTCGATGGCCGAAGAGATAGTGTTCCAAGTCTCCTTGAAAAAAGTGCCCTTATCCTTGACACGGCTGAAGAATCCACTAATGCCGAGGAACTTCTGGGACTTGATCAAGGCCGTGGCTTTGGAGAAATAGATGGCGCCGATGGCATGCAGAATGTCGAGACCGAAGCTCTCCATTTTAAGGTTTTCCACTTCGAGAGCTGTCTTCTCCTGGAAGGCTTTGGTGACATCGGCTCCCTTGTCGGTCTCAGTCCACACGGATACCCGGTCGATCAGCTTCCGGGCCAGGGTATCGACACGCTCTTGGCGGACCCTAGCTCGCTCGGCCTCGTACGCTGCGAGCTTCTCACGCTGTTCCTTGGTCAAACCTCCCTTCTTCTTCTCTTTCTTCCGCAACTCCCTCTCTTCTTCCGTCTGGCCGTCTATGTGTGATTCGTCGGACGGACGGTCCATGAGTGCCGGTCGAATGGGTATAGCGTGTTTAGAAGGCGTCGAAGTTCCAGAAGCACTGGGGGCGGGCGAGGGCTGCCGGGACGGTAGGTGAGCCCCTTCTTGCTTTGTTGTGGTATCTTGGGTCTCTGCTGTCTTCGCCTCGGCCCCTGCCGCGGCCGCGGCAGGTTTCTCTGGCTCGTCTTCCACGACGACGGTGGGCATGGGACCCGTACTCGAGCCAGCAGCGGCGTCGGCTGTAGTCGTGGCGTCCTTGGTGCTCTCGTGTATGGCATCTTTCGTGCCAGGGAACTCAGGGTCGTCTTGGTCTTCGGTCGTAATCTCCATGGCTGTATTCAAATCCTTCATGAGGCTAATCTCACCGATCCAATCGACAAAGGCCTCGCCACCGAAGATACTGCTGAAGAACTCGGCAGGGTCAACGAAGCCCTCGCCGGGCTTTGCGCTCTCCTTTCCATACTTGTCGTAGGCTGCCCTCAATTCTTTATCGGACAGTACTTGGTAGGCCTCACCAATGATCTGGAACTTTTCGTGCGCCGTGGGATCGTTGGGGTTCTTGTCTAAGCGACGGGCCGATCAGCGTTAGCTCTTTGATTGCAGCGAGACACCCAAGCTCTTATCTGTTATATTGCTGGAATATGAGCCACTTGAAGCGTACCTGGATGATGAACAATGGCAAGTTTGCGGTAGGCCTTTTTTATCTCCAGCTCGGTAGCAGTCGGCTGAACGCCCAGGGCGTCATAATAGGCGGTGTCGACAACCATAGTTGTTTGGCTGCCTGAAATTGAAGTATGCAGTATAGACGTTTCGATGCTTTCTATATTAGGTATATATTTGTGCTAATGTATTCACAAACAAGTGTCACGGATGAGCGTATGGGTATGTTGTGAGTTGGCAGAGGGCAAGTATTTTTGTTTCCTGGAGGGGTAATGAACAGAACAGGCCGGTCGCGAAATCTATCAGAGAAGTCGCTGCTGCTGGCTGGGATCAGAAAGCGAAAGGGTATCTATTCCAGTAGCGATTATGAGACGTAGAGAGGGATGCCAGTGGATGTTAGACGAGGTAGAAGCAGGTAGAGAAGAGATGTATGTGAGTTGGCCTGGTCCGTCTATCTAGCATGACGATTTTTTGGCCGAGATACCCAAATGGCCCTACGGAATGCGGCACAATACGGCGTTGCCTGCCCATCTCCCCTCCAGAAGTCCCCTCCATGGATTGTACCTACCTAACCTACCTAGGTACCTAGTGGATGAGTAGTGCCTATATTTTAGTGGATTAGCATGCTCTACAGGGACCCCTCGGGCTGCCCTCGGGCCCGTCATCTTGGTGAAGATCCCTGCAGCCTTGCGCCACAATGCAACATGTTCCACTACCTAGGTACCTATGCGTACCTACATAAGAGATAGAGGTCGACTTTCAGCCACACTGCTCGCCATTTCACATGTAATCAGAAACTTACCTAACTTAGTATTCTTCTGCCAGTGTTTATAAGTAACAATGAGAGGCAACCAACCATCGAAGAGATATATGCATGTAGGGTAATATACATATTCACATGTATCCCCCCAACGCATTTTCGCTATTTTCTCCTGGGCAATTTTTGAGGCCTCAATGTCATCCGGGAACTTGCATACTAGAACCATACACGTGCCATGCTAAGCCCTGTGCTAAATCCCGTTATGGTAGCTACATCAGTAGAAGACAAAAAAGCGAGTTGTTCCTTGAGTCTCATCTCAGTCTGGTGCACTTGAGCCACAACTAGAGCCATGACTTAATTGTCTCTTGTGCTGTTCTTGGCCTCCTAAAAAAGTCCTTTTGTCGACAAGGTGACCTTCTCTCTGCATACCTAGGCTGGGATACTCAACCTACTCCTAACCGCTAGCGCTGCTAAGCGTCACTCGGTTGTACATACTATAAGTTTAGACCGCCACAATTATTTCACCCCTGCGGCCTTCATCCTCTCAAAACATTGTCGATAAGCTTCGTGTATCTCGGGGACTACGTATCCATACTCCTTGAGCTTGTTTTCTAACTTGGTCGTGTCCAACAAGCAATTGCTACGACCAGCCTTGATTACCTTGGCTTGTTCTTCGACCGTGAAATTCTTCCACGTGAAGCCAGGGCGGACAATGTCCCTAAAGAGAGACAGCACCTCGTTATGGCTGATGGCACCTGGGTTGGTGAAGTTGTAGATGCCCGTCTCCTTGTGCTCAGCCATCAGGACTGATGCGGGTAGCAGATCGGTTAGAATGGTGTTGCTGTTGGGTATATCGACTACCCGTTCGTACTTGCTGATCTTGGTGACAAAGTTGCGCGGGTGGAGGTCATCTGAAACGGGCATGCGCAGACGCAAGATCAGACAGTTGGGGTAGTATTTCATAACCTACGGGAAGGATCAATTAGTCTCACGTAAGCGAACAGCTAGGGCGATGGGCGATGAGGGTAATGAGCAGCTCACCTCCTCGACATGGCCCTTCGTCTCGGAATAAAAGCTGCCCGTGAAATTGGCCGGGTCTGTCTCCGTATAGCCCGGACCACCGATAGGGTGAGCGTCGTCGTAATGGTAGATACAGCCCGTCGCGAAGACGGTACAGTGAATGCCGGCGAGAGAACAGCAGTCGGTCAGGTTGAGGGTGCCGATGACGTTGGACCGCATGGTTTCCTCCTTGTGGTCTTCGCACCAGTCGACATTAGGACGTCCCGTGCAGCCGGCGCAGTTGAGGACGTGCGTGGGCTTGACCTTGTCCAGCTCGGCCTTGACGGCTTCGCGGTCCTCCATGCGGACGGTGGTCATGTAAACGTCCTTCCCTTGGCTCTTCAAAATGCTTTCAAGGTGGCCAGCCACCCAGCCCCTGCCACCCCAGATCAGATATCGATTAGCAGCCATTGCAAAATGAAGTTCCAATTTGTCCAGGTAGAATCGTGGATAAACGGCGACTCTCCAATTCACTATGCGTGAGGGTCGACAGGGAAGCAAGTGGCGGCAATGATATGGTCCAAGGCTAATACTTATAGTGGGATGGGTTGAGGATGGAAACTTTTTAGGTAGTAGACCGATGCGCCGACGTCAATATGAACGAAGGGCGGGTTGGTTGATGAAGGAAAAGAAGATGAGTAAACAATCTCGGTGCAAGAGAAGTTGACGGGAATAAATAAAAGAAGAAATGGACAGATATCTTGGTAATGCATGGGTCTCAGATTCTGACTTGATTGTCTGACCGAGGGGAGGAGCAAGAGGAGGAAGGACGGAGTCGCAGTTTCGTGACCCGATAGTATTGACCCCATTGCAAGTGGCAGGTACAGCTCGATCACCAGGTTACCCAAGTTGGACAGAGCCGGCTGCATAGCTCATTCCAATTGTCTTGACCTGTCCAACATATAAATTTTATTTATTTAAATCTTCAGCCAAAAAAAGGGAAGAACAGCGATCCCGTGTCGTGTAAATACTCGCATCATTCGCTTTCATGAACAGAGCTAAGGGAAGATAGATCCCTGCGTTGGCGGGTACATTAGAATCGGCCAGACCCAGATATGGCTGGAACAACAGGGAGCGGTAAGCGGTTTACACAACGTATTGTCTTAGCAGTATACCATCTACATGCATGAATGTATAAGAAACCTTGGAAGTAAAGACACATACCTACTTAAGAAATCTATGCCTATCTCACGCATTTCTAACTTTCACCATCAACCTCAAATTCTCTCGTTTGACCTTTGCAGCCGAATCTCGAATATCATTCATTCTAAGTAACGGAGCCCCCAAAATACAGTAGTACCGATGCATTTCCCCACATTCGGCTAGCGGCACAGCACACCCTTCGTATGATAGGCCAGTTATATGAAGACTACCTACCTACCTACTTAGATAGTAATCACTCACAGCCGGAACGTCATCATCTGATTACTTGTAAGTTGCAAGTCTCATGAAAGGTGAAGAAGCAACGGCCCATAAGGTAAGAGAGTCCATTTCTATTCAAGAGAGGCTCGACTTTGTCTGATATGATTCCTAACTGATCTCTCTCAAACGAAGAATCGGGTTACACGTTGTGTAAGCGTTTGGCAACAAGCATGTATATGTAACGACGCTCACCATTGTATATACAAACTCAAGGGGGCCAGGCTTGATCTTGAGGGTCACCAATCTGAATACAACTCGCTTTCTGAGACACGACAGGCCGCTATCCTCGGAACACTTTATGTGCACATGATCAGCCCACCTGCTTATCTGCTTGGGTACACGTAGGTTAGCTCTTCAGAATAACGTCTTCTCTCCACACTCACCGACCAGCCGCTAAAGAGCAGAGCCACTCATGCCAAAGATGTAAGTTGGTGGATTTTGCAACATAGTACGGAGGTCGGGGCCAAAAGTTTGGGGTTTTCTTGGCAATAGAGTACAGTGCAATATTATTAGGAAAATATCAAGGCTAATTTCTCTGCCGGCCTATTGCCGGCCCGATTTCAACGCCTAATTAACCCTACAAGCCGCCAACAGACTAAAACTA
>NPFG01000526.1:0-24379 GCA_002288965.1 Xylaria sp. MSU_SB201401
TAAAGTAAAATTATCAGGTTTATATTAGTTTATCTATCTATTTAAAGTTATTTATATATTTAATTTTATAGTTTAAATAATTATTTTTCTTTTAAAATTAGAAATACTAATTATAAAATATAATAGATTTAATAATTTTAAATATTTTTAAGCTTTATAAAATGAATAGGTATTTTAAAATTCTATCTTATTTAATATAAATTTTAGGTAACTATATTAAATTAATAACTAGCTTTTTAAATAAATATTATAATAGTTTAAATTGCTATTTTTATAATAAACCGGTAAATATTAAAGGATTTAGAGTAAGTAAGATAAAAGGCTTTAAAGTGCTAAAAATAAAAGGTATTAAGCAGAGTATAAACTCTTTAAACTTAGGTAAAGTTAAAGAAAAGTAATTATAAAATGCTAGTGTTTAAGGCTATATAATTTTTATAAATTAACCTTTGCTATTTTTTAGTTTATTACCTTTCTTTTTCCCTATATATAGAATTATTATAATTGTTATTAGTTAGTTAGATAGATTTAAAGATTAGCTTAAAGGTTTTTAGCAGATCCGTTATTTAGATTAACGCTGTGTTCCTGTTTTTATAGGCGTGTTAATTTTTTTAGTCAGAGGGTAATAACTCTGATTAAAGTGTCGATTATACCTAGTTATATAAAATATGTATATTAATAAAGTAGCGTTATTAGTTTGCTATATAATTAGTTAAAAAAGCATTTAAGTTATATCTAGTAATGCTAATTACAGCAGATCTTTATAATAAAAACAAAGGATATAAAACGCTAGCTACCATATAGTAGCACCTATAGTGTCTACGGTCTTATTTGCGAAGCAAATGGTGTAATACTGACTAAATAGCAGGACCTAGTGACTAACTGTAGAATAGGATGAAGCTATCTATAATAGGTCCAAGTCTCGGTTACAGCCGAAGAGTAGGAAGTATGCTATCTACCATGTGGGTCGAGTCATGTGACTATGACGTAGGTGACACTATATATCCATTTTCCAATGCTTGCCAATTAGCAAATACTAGGACGCAACAATTACATACGGCTCTTGTATTAGAGCAGGACCATGGGTAGCTGGAGTAGAGTCTGTTAACTCATTCGTCGACTTTGGGATGACCATATTTGCAATGATCATGGTTTATGATCTCAACTTGAAAACCTCAACTAAGTGGAAACTTTGAGCTGTGTTTGTGTTAGGTGCCTTGTAAGTAGCATATCATTCCCCTCACATTGACGTTCTCATATTAATTCATATCAGTGCCAGTGTTATCAGTTTCATCAAGATATTCTTGACTTATAACGCTGCAATCAGTAAGCGATACTCTGTGCACTACATGGCAACTCTTCGTTAGAGATATATTAATAGTAACATCCATAGATGATCAACTTGCCAGAGGGGCATGGTCCACAGCGCAATGGGCTGTGAGCATCATTTGCTCTTGCGTAGTTGTGTTTAAGTCCCTCCTCCCCAAACGAACCCTTTTCACTCGCATATTCTCCAAACTATCAGGATATGGCAGCAAGATCAAGCTTAGCAATAAGCCTTCAGTGGAACCGTTAAATCTGAGATCACGGGAGTTCCAGGGTGTTCTTCAGGCTGGGCAGCCTCGAGACATGGTGTCTAGCTCGATGGAGCACATAGCTGTCGGTCAATATCCCAAGCCTTAGGCTAAGTACGACTATGCTATACACGGTGCTGTAATATGAGGGATATAATTGCAGGTTACTCAGTCCGTGGGTCTAGATCCAATTGAGCCTTAACAAAATTAAGGCCTACATCTATTCACTCCTTTCACGATTCCTATTCCAGTATTTTCATTATCCTGCTTTCTTTTTATCGGAATGATTAATTCAATGTAAATACTGTAGCTAGCCTATGATGAAAGTCCTTGTATAATAAGGGCTGATATTCAGGGCTTGGAAGATGACTTCAATTCAACAATAATCTTCAAGGTCTTGACTAGGTCCTTGAGGTCTACTCAATACGGACTGACCTGACTGGCTAGCTAGTGGTCTATATACAGCGGTCCCGAATGTGACTAACCTTCGGGGTCGTACCAAGTGACTCAAATGAACGAGGGCTGAATACCTTCGTATTCAATACTAATAAGACATTCTGAAAATACGAAGGCGTACAAGGTGTACAAGGTGTACAGCAGGACCTACGGCCGAAGGTAGGCTAGGTAGGGGTCCGCGTGTAACACCTTGTCTGACATTTCAATATATTAATTCAAATGTAAGCGACGACGAATTCCTCTTGTGCCATATAGTGCTCAACTCTATAACCCAAACGCAAGGAGGTTAGATCAGGATATATATAAAAGTCTCTAAATGATAGTGGAAGCTCTTAAAGCACTCGGTGTTCTTGCCTTGAACTAGCTTAGTCGATACTTCTCTCATTCAAGACTACTTCCACTAAGGTATTTAATACTGTTTACTGCGTCGTCTTTAGCCTATTACTATATAGAGGGAGCGCTTGATATATTTCTCATTAAACTTGAGCGCTCCTCTTTGCAGTAGACTGTGCCACTTTGGTGATAAAACGAACGTAAATCTCTGAACGCGTGCTTTGTTCCCCGGAAATGGAAGCTGTAAGTAATTTGAAAGTATTTATCGATTTCTACTTCACATCTCGTCCGCTGCCATCGTATGGTACTTATTTGAATAATACTCCTTCAGCTCTTCCAAGCCCCTCGATCCGTTCACCATCCATTCCAAGGCCCATGTAGGTAGGAGCCAGGTAAGCCATTTCGCCTCAGTCGATCTTCCACCGCGCCAGATACAGCCCTTCGCTCCACCAACGACATCGTTGATGATATTTCTAGCAGTAACATTGACATTTTGTCTTGAAGGGACGTTTGCCCCTCCTCGCTGATCTTCCAGGCGTTTCCGAATAGGTGTGTAGTAAGAGTTTGCGGGTAAGTGAAATGGCTCCTTGAGTCCATTGTTAAAGAAATTCGTCTCCACGGTGCCAATTATCACTGTCACTACCCTGACCCCAAGTGGTTCCATTTCGACACGCATGGTCTCAGATACTTGCTTGACACCTGCTTTAGCTGTTGTGTAAATGCCTGACAAGCCGTTAAGTCAGCCCTGCGCAAGCCACGATAGAATTGATTGATGAGGAAGCATTAGTGTGTGGATTCAGGTATGGGGCTGAGCGAGATGAGCGCATACCTGCCCAGGGTGTGGATACGTTCCATAAGACCGAGCTGCAATTGACGATGACGCCACGACCGTGGATTATCAAATCTGCAAATGCTTGTGTGACGGCTAGGACGCTCCAGAAGTTGACATCAAAAGACTCCTTAGCTTTTTCTATATCCGTATCAAGAACGGGCGAGTGAAAGTCACAGCCAGCATTATTGATCAGCATGTCAAGTGCACCAGTGCGCTGCTTAACCTGCTCGGCACACCGAGCAATTGAATCTTTGGACGAGACATCGAGCTGTAGGATCTCAATATTGCTTAGACCTTTTAGCGTTTGCGCTTTGGATGTATTTCGCACGGTCGCGAATACGTAGAAGTCCTTTTCGTGGAGCACTTTAGCCATAGCAGCTCCCAGGCCACCATCACTGCAACCTGTGATTAGAACAGTCTTGCGCGAAACAGACATTGCATTTAATCCTCTGACAGGTTACAGCGACGAGTCTGATTTGTTCGGGGTGAAATGAATGGAGTCTGCTCTGTCTACGGCGAAGGGAGTAGGGCCGCTAAGATGCTCTGACAGAAAGGGTAGGTAGGCTATTGCCCTCGTTTAATGGGAGATAGTCCTCTGTGTGGCATCTTAATCTTGGCACTGAAGTACTTATATGACAAACGATTTCCCGTCGGGCTTGATCAGGTCTCCGAGCCATGAATGCCTCCTCATTGTAACTTCCGATGACAGGGGTAGCGCAGCAAGGTCCAGTGTAGTTCCCGCTGAAGAAAGTTATGTTGAGAGGAGTCGTCGTTGGGCGCAGTTCTAGGCGCAGCACTTTGTGGCTGGTGTTCCATGAGGCGCGGGTATTGTATCGCTGGGAAACTACAGCCCAGGTATAGTGTAAGTGTAAGTACGTACTCCGTACCTAAGGTAGTGTTGTCTATTCGCATCATCCGTAGTATTGGCCGACAGTGTCAAGGTTGATGGATATCTGCGACCGCAACTTAGGTTACTGACTGCCAACACAGAGTCCCACTGCTGGGATAAGTTGTTCCCTTGAAATCCCCCCCCAAAGAAGCACATGGAAAGCTAGACTGCATTTTCTGTCTTTTGTTTCAGTTTATGGGGATTAACGTGTTAAGCGTCCTCGTCCAACCTCTTTGACACCTGCAGGCGTTCTTCAAGGGTCCGACCAAGCGATTGGCCTATAAAATAGTACTCAAGCAATGAATCCAACAGGCTCCGAGGAATGAGAATGCTAGGACACCCGGAGAAAGGTCAAAGGGTCCAGTGAAGACAGGGAACAGAACAGGGTGCGAAAGCTGCTGCCTGGCGCTCAGGTACTACACTACACGACATGTAGGTGGAGTCTAGGAGTGCTAATCGAGGTCAAATGGTACCGTAGTGGATGAGTTAGATATCGGCTTCCAGGTACATACTGGAAAAGTGCCCAGTACTCTATTTAGGGTCCACGACGACAGAGTGAAAGGCATCAGGTACATTATTTAGCTATACACCTACTCCCGCCATGCAATTGCACTCATCCATCGATAGGACAAGGCATCATTTTGAAGGCTGTTTACTGTACATTAGATGCCAACCATTCTCATTCCTGACGTAACGGGTAGTTGTGGATCCGTAGTGCGCTATCTCGGAGCGGCTAAGCCACGACCCCTGAAACCTTCAATTGCCCGGCCAAAACGCCCGAGTCTCGACAAGGCCGACCCGTCTTCTATGTTCCCATCATCTACCACATGGCGCCCCAAGGCAAGACGAGACGGACACATTACAAGTCGCGAAAGGGCTGCCAGCAGTGCAAGCAGAGGCATGTCAAATGCGACGAGCAACAGCCCAGCTGTCTTCAATGCTCAATGACAGGACGCACATGTTCATACCTTGGTGTGAAGACCAATCTCGGCCATGTGTCGTTGCGCGCGCCGTCTCTAGCCTCGTCGCCTGCGTCGACACCAAGGTCTGAGCTGATTGCGCCGTCAAATATCTGCAGTACCTACGGTACAAGCAGCCCGCCGGGCCCAACGGTGCAAGAAGCGCCGCAGCAAGTTTTCGATCTCGGCCACCTTGCGCTACTTCATCACGTCGAAAACGTCATGATAAAAGAAGATTTTGTTGCCGGCATGGATGATGCTGAGAAGCTTCTGCGAATGGTCGTCACATCTGCACTCAACACCCCTTACCTGATGGACGCACTACTGGCGTTCGCTGCTTTACACCTCAGTGTGAATACTTCAGCTCCCGACGTGCAACATCACTACCGCCACCAAGCCGTGCAACTCCAGACTCGCGCTCTAGCCCTTTACAACACTACCTGTCCCGAGGTCACTGAGGACAACTGCACCGCTTTGCTTCTGTACTCGTCGTTCATTGCCATGCACATGCTCCACGATACCGTTACCTCTCGGACGGACTTTCTGGAATTACTGGACGGGTTCATACAATTTGCCGGGTTATACCGCGGCGTGGGGGTTGTAACAAACAATGCTTGGCACATTATCCGAAAGTCTGAGTTGAGCAGTATTGTCAACCTGATAGAAGCCGCTGATAAGGTAGAACCACCACCCGAAAGTATTTGTGATCACCTATCGAGCCTCCTCACAACCGCCATCGATAGGTTGAGGCCATCATCGTTACAAGCATGTCATGATGCAGTACAGTCTCTGCGGTGGATATTCAATCAGCGTGTGGTTTTGCCAGCACCAGTCGGTCGTGACGTTGTATTTGCCTGGCCCGTACGTATCTCGGCCGAATATTTGCAACTCCTGAGGGAACGATTGCCAGAAGCATTGGTGATAATGGCTTACTGGGCCGTTTTGTTACACGATGAACGAGAGTTCTGGGTCTTCGGGCAAGCCGGCCGGTGTCTGATCGAGGCCATATCTAGTTACCTAGGAAATGCTTGGGATAAATGGATGGCAATCCCAAAAGAGATCATAAGCCTCGATTCTACACAAACGATATGACGGTCAAACCGAGACAAGGAATAGATATACCAGGTTGCCCTCAAGAACCTTTGATCAAGATCGTACCGCGCTTACGAACATTAACTACGAGCTCAGCCGGTTGCCTTATTCTAATACTGCCGGACTCTGAGCATCACGGAAATATTGCTGTCTCAACACGGTTTCTGATATCTCGGGAACTGAAGCCGACGAGAAATGTGAATGTCCCCTCAGGAATAATCCATTCTTCTTTGTTGGAATCCCAGAAACTCAGGTCTCGCCTTAGAAGTTCAAAGTGTACGGATTTTGATTCGCCTGCATCTAGCTTCGACTTACTGAAGCCCCTTAGAACTTTGACGGGGGTCCCTTCGGGAGTAGTGTCCTGAGGAAATGACACATACAGTTGTGTAACCGCGAAACCCGTACGGTTACCCGTGTTCGTGATCTCAACCGAAGCACTCGCGACTGGGCTCCACAGGTCGACCAATCCACCTGGTTGGGTGCCCTTTGATTTATCCGCAACCGGAGAAAGAGTTGCATTCACATGGGCCTGTAGAGGTTCACTCACGTCGAATGTCGTATATCCCAGCCCGAAACCAAACTCATATTGTGGTGCTATGCCTACGGAATCGAAATAGCGGTAATCAATTGCTTGACCTTCTGTAAAATTCGCCTGCCACCCGTCTGGAGCGTCACTGTCTGGCGACTCTACGATATCTGGTCCATAGTCCGAGAGCTTCTTGGGAATTGTGTAAGGAAGCCGCCCTGAGGGTTCAACAGCTCCCCAGAGAACGTCAACAATTGAATTTCCGGTTTGCTCTCCTGGATAATGCGCCGCCAAAATAGCTGTAACATTCTCGTTATCCGCCCATGGCATGAGCACCACACCAGGCCCATGGGTTACAACGATAGTGTTGGGACATACAGCCGCCGTACTCTCGACAGCTTTGGTGGCGTTGAACTGTAAATCAATCGAGGCCCTGTCGGCAGATTCTGTAGCGTACGCCTTGAGGAAAAGCAGACAAACATCGGGCGTTGGATAAACTGTATTAAAGCCACCTTGCGCCAACAGATCATTGTCTAGCACAAGCTGCACGCGGCCTCCATAGCTTTTGACATAATCTCGTACGGCTTCTAGTGGGCTTATCAGATCGGTGTATCGCACAGCGCCAGACCCTCCACCTACGGCGAATGTGCCGAATTCATAACCCTCAGGATGGGTATTGATATCGATGAAAGCTGACCCAATGACCGGGTCGCCAGCATCGTTTCCAAAGACTCCAACATTAGCTACCCTTTCTAAAGGTAAAGTCCCATTGATGTTTTTCAGCAAAACGGTTCCCGCCGAGCCAACTTCGCGCACGACATCGGCGTGATTCTCGCGTACATCTCGAGCCTCTACCTCCGGTAAAGGTGAAATAAATGATGAGACTTGATGGCCGAATTGCAAAGTATAAAAGACAGGGCCAGTTGCAGGATCGATCGTGGGGAAATCTTGGTCCTGGCCAAGGCGGAAGTACGGAGTCATTACCCGCTTAGCCATATCATTAAGGCGTTTCTCAGTCACGCGACCCTCATCAACTGCTTCCCTAAGTGCATCGCCGAAATAAGCAGCCCCAGCAAGTGCGCTTACGTTCCCCGGCATCTCTATATCAAGACCTCCATTCGCGGAGCTCTCCGTTGCGTGCGTAGCGTACCAGTCTGACAAGACGTAACCTGGGAATGCCAATTCGTCTTTAAGGACTTTTGTTAGGAGATCAGAGTTTGCGCAGGCATAACCCCCGTTTAGTCGATTATAAGAACACATGACTGTTGATGTTCCCGCCTTCACTGCGTTCCCAAACGGCCAAAGGTAGAGTTCGTGGAGTGTTCTGTCATCGACATTGGATGAGATAGCTTCAACGATGCTCCCGTCATCAGAAACTGTCGAGCTTCGTTGGGTTTCCTGCTCGTTGGCAACTAGGTGCTTGGCGCACGCCTGAACGCCGGCGGACTGAATACCTATCACGGATGCGTTCGTTGCCACCCCGGCGAGATAAGGATCCGGTCCGAACCCTTCCCAATTGCGCCCACCACGGGCATGACGACCCATAGGGCCCATCACGGGACTGCCTTAGTTATTAGCTGAGCCTCAACGCGAGGAACAGGTAACACTTACCCCAGAGCGACGTGCGAACCCTTAGCCCTGAATTCTTTTCCAATGGCTACTGCTCGACGGTACATGAGATCCTGATCCCACGTTGCCGCCACGGTAATTCCGGCTGGAAATGCAGTGACGCCATCGGAGCGCCCGACGCCGGCTGGTCCATCCGAAAAACAGATCCCATTGAAATCGAGCCGGGAGATTGCCCCTATCGAACCAACACAAGGTAGGAGAGGCAACACATAACCGCCGGAGACAATTCCAATCTTTTCATTAAGGGTTAATTGGGACACGAAGTTGCCGGCCTTTTCTTGAGATTCCGACCATGCTATCGAAACCGGTTAGCATTCACAATAGCGGATAGGATCCCTGGTAACAAGACAAATACCCACAAAGTGGTGTGATTTGAGGCGCACGCGCAGGCAAGGCAGCCTGAGCTGTCGGGATAATCGCTACAGTCAAAGCCACGAGGAAGCGCATGTTAGTCAAATGTTCGATACCTTCAATATCTCAAAATAATGTTGAGATTTCTGGTTATAATGCGTCCAACGCACCACCCGCAAAAGCTAAGGAACTCCTCCATAATTTATACTTGTGAGCATACCAGAGCTCCGCATCAAGAATAGGCTTTCTCTCCCACACACATGCATTTACGCATTTTCGTGCTGGAATACGACGTATTATAATGCGATCCACGCAAGTTAAATGCAAGCAGGGGAGGTTACACTGATCTTGCCGGGGCGCTGTTGAACTCTGGGGTTGACCTATTAGCCAGTGGATGGGACGCATTAGGTGACATTACACATAATACGCGTATAGCAGCAAGATACGCGTATACTATGAGTATCAAGCGCGCCAACGTAGTCATTACGAGATATTGAGCTCATTCATAGCGACGCAATACCAGTAGCTTTCGTACATTTTCACCATACCAAGAAGACTGAGTACTTTTCCCGTATGAGGACTCATTCCGTGCCCCGTACAGGTAATCATGAAATAGTCAAAAATCGAATCTATTACATTAGAGCACGTGCGATTGGGGTTGATCAGCGTCGGTGATGGCATCCTTTTCGGGTACTATTCCGGATGAGTCCGGATGTACCCTAAGCCAGGGTTAAGCTTCCCCAGGTCTGCCCAGGTCTGCCCAGGTGCCCACTCGATACGCGGAACAAATACGACCATACCATAAGGGGATACGAGTTGCAGTACGAAGAAACGCGTATCGGTATCTTCTCAGCATTGACTATGAATATGTGCTGCCTACCTAACCCTATTATCCCAATCCTTGACCCGCCATGAGTCTATATAAGATACTGCATCCGCGAACAGCGCAAAGCTTAGCGGATACCATCTCTGGCACGCTCATCATCGTGATCTGGTAGCTTGTTGTCCAAAGCAAGTTTGGCGTCTACCGGCTTTGAATCACCCACTATAACTCTGGCCAAGTAGAATCGGAGAGACTTGTCGTTCAATCACATCCTCTGATCCATTGCAGACCTGAGATGGGTTTCCTCCGGCTCTTGGCCGCCTCCGCGCTTGTCACGTTGCATGCCCGACCTGCAACCCCCGCAGTCCCTGATCCTCCTAGCCCAGAGCCTGTCACCGTTGTCGAGCTGCCACTGCCACCAGTTACAACCGGCTCTTGCACGCAAAAAATCAACCCAAGAAGAACAGGATGCATTGGACAGGGAAAGTACGGGGAGGGATTTCAGTCTGGCAGCTTCCTACCTGATAATAGCCATATCGCAGCCTACGTTACATTCACTGGTGCCCCGGATGCACCCGATCCTGCCAGCATCTACAACGGTTCTCAAATCATCCTGATCAAGACCGACGGCACATTGTTCTCCAACGGTGATGCATGGAAATGTGTTACATGCGGTGTTCCGGCCGAGAATTCTCTCGGCGCAAGCGACACATGGGATTACCCGCAGACTTTTCGGGATGGCAAACGTCTTCTGATCGGGACAAACATCGTTGATTGCGGGGAGTTCTTGCTCACGGATTCGGAGTGCACCCCGGAGCGTACATTTATATACCCCATACGTTGGAATGTCACCCCCGATGGCTCGGGAGCTGGCGGTGCTATTCGTGAACTGCGGTTACATCCCGACAACGTTCATCTTGGCTTCAGCTCTTTCTCTGTCTCCAATGGAGCACTATCGCAATTCGGATACTTTTCGCGGCTACAGTTCAACCCATCGCCCGACGCGGGAGAACCGCTCGTCTCTCGATATGACCTAGTAAACGTCACAATTCTATACAGTCCCAATAATACTGCACCATGGACTATTAACGGCGACCAGTTAACATTCAATCCTCTGACGAATGCTGTTGGCGAGTTGCGAGGATTCAGCGGTCGCGGAGGGGAGGTCACGTATATCGGCTATTCTACCGAGTCGTGCAACATTGATGTTTACGCAGCCGAGCTTGCTACAGGTGCTGTCCGCCGACTTACAGCTGACCCCGAGTACGTCGACCCCGTGGATATCTCACCAGATGACCAGTGGACCGCAGTTATGGACACGCGGGGTACCGGTCGCCAACTTTTCATGGCAGGCATGCGCGGCGTCCCGCCCTTGATCGACATCGTCGCCACAACGGTCGCTTCGTCAATCCGGAACAATCATCAACGACGATTCTTCAATCTTTATGTGATTGATCGATATGGGGATCGTGGCGAGTACCTTGGCCAAAAGATAAACGACGTAGGTAATGGCATAGCTGGCAGTGGTGCAATCAATGACCCCGAGTGGAATGGCAGATCTGACCCAAGATGGTCGCATGATGGGACCCAGATTGCGTACTGGCAGGACCTGACGGCTTCACCCGCCTGCGGAGGTGTGAACCCACTCCCATGCTACAATTCGACTGAGCCTGGGGGCCGGTTTGTACGATTCATGCTCGCGACATTCACAAGCCGTGAACCCTATATTCTGCCCAGCGTTGAAGCTGTGCCTGACGTGGTCCCCTGGGGCACACCCTACGTGCCTGGTGACACTGCGCCCGCTCTCCCCAGTGTTCCACCAGGAACATACAATCTGCTAGGGACAGCTTCGGGGTCCGCTAAGGTGACGATCACCGGCAATACCAACGGCACCGCCATCAAGAGCGTAGCAGTTCAATATAATAACTATACAAATGACGGCGTCAACTTCATCAACGGATGGGAGAACTACACGCGTTCGAACCCATCAATCACCCTCGAAGTTGGGGATTGGTACTCTGACATGGTGCGGACCGGGGAATCTACTAGCACAAAGAAGACCAGCTCCGACGGGTTCCACGTTTCTGTTGATACATTTGAGAACATATTCGTCGCAAATGGGACACTGACGACGACTGTTGATGACAATGTATATTTACAACCCTATAATTACTCCTAAGTTGTCTTAGTGGGACCGAAAATATCGTATCCCGCTGAAATTGGTATTTTCACGTGTACTCCTTTACTCAGGTGTTGACTACTCCATCAGAGTAGGCATTCAAAATAATCCTCATGAGTTGCACGCTGGAATGCTAGTTACGATGGATACCTTTGAAGTATATACACGCAGGCATAAGCACTCTTCTCCGGTCTATATTGTCCTTCCGTCTCATGACAGCCCGAGAACAAGCTTATACATTTCTCCAACCTTGGATCTCATCTAAAGTAAGGACATAGTCATCGTTGTAGACCTGTACTCGTCAGTCATTATCGTGTTGAAACTCGGTCACGGCAAGAGATAGATAGCGCGGGGCTTACTGTTTTCAACACGTCAATAGCATTGTACTCCTCGTTATTGATGAAGGTGTCGCCCCAAGTACAAAACCACACCCAGTCAGCCTCATAAGCCTGAAGCCGTTCAGGGAGGGGCACCGAGCCAACCTCGGCAGCGGCGATAAGCTTCGTGTCGTTGCCCAGGTCAATTAGCGAGTTGTATTGCACAGACATAGGCTACACTCAGGTTAGAACAGCCCATCCCCGATGGTCCAAAATCATTCAACAAGAGAGAGTAACATACGCCGTTTCCTGTCGCATATACGTCTGTGGAGAGGATGTCCGTCGTTTGGTCTCCAGGATACCATTCGGGCGCAACCGAGTTCCACACCCATACGAGGTTATTGACACCGTGGAAGTTGGTCCAGCGGTCATAAATCAGATTCCAAAGCTCCTTGCAAGGCTCAGCGCCTTTCGCACCCCACCAGAACCACGCACCTTCGGCTTCGTGTAGGGGGCGAAACAAAACGGGCACATCCGCATCTTGCAGCCGCTTTAGCTGCACGGCAATGGCATCGATATCCCTGATGAGAAGCGTGTAGTTTGCGTTCGTGGTGTCGCTCAGGGCCGCAGCGACGTCAAAGTCAGTGGCCGCGGTGTAGAAGCCGCTCCACCAGGGTTGCTCGTCCGTGTCGTACAGGCCCGTGGGTGCGTTCCAATGCCATACCACAGTCACAATGCCGCCTTTCTCCGCGTGCGCGATGGCGTCTTCAACTGATGTGCTCATAGTGCCGTGCTCGACGCGCGACGGGCTGTAATCCATCAGATCTACTCCCAACACAGCCGGCGTCTTGCCCACTTGCTGCGTTACCCAATCGGCCCAGGTTGCGTCTTGCTGGCCAGATAGAATGTTCTCACCGTAGATGGAAATGAGATACTTATACAGCGCCTTCGCGGCTGCATTCGCGTTGGGATTACTCAGCGTGGGTGTTATGTTGTGCGCTAGCCGTGGCGTAGATGGGGAGACAGCGATGTAGTCAATGAGGTAACTGCCCACGCATGAGTATCACTCAGATAATGTATAAATAAGATCAGATTATGCTTACTACCCCCAATTGCTCACGATGTCGATTGTATTTGCACCTTCGTTGAGCAATATTTGCCCTCCAGAGGCGGTAGTGAAATCGACAGTCTCGGCGAGAGACACGTCGGTCCTCGCACCCCCGTTTAAAACGACAGTGGTGACCTTTGCGCCGTATATCCCTGCGTAACGGATACTAAGATCGTACAGCTGCACACTGTCACTGTTTATAGTAAACGTAATCGTATCAGCCGCATCGTCAAAGCCGCCGACGTAGCCTGTCCCTGAATATCCCGCTTGTGCCGTGTCGACTGTGATTCCGGAGAGTACTGCGTCTTCGGCCTCATACACTTGCGCGTCTTGGCGCCGGCCTATGGTATGAGCCTCAGCGTACAACGCTAGAGCAGCGCTCGACAGAAGAGAAAATCTTAGCATTGTCTCAGCTGTGTTCTTGGGGAGTCTTTGATTCGCATTACTAAATGGCAGTAATCCATTGACGCGATTCTGCGATATTTATTTCACCGTGGTAGGTTCATCTTGGCTGCTAGCTGGTGGAGTGGAAGCCTCCGTGACCAAATCAGTCTACCCTCTTGGCTAGGACAAGATCACGAACGCTCGATGCAATCCATCTTTCCGGCTTAGCCGGAGAGTCCTTCCTGAACTCGAACTGTTAGATGGGAGTCGTGGTTTGCGGAATCAATTACACCGGCGTGAAATTCTGGGTTCTGCGCATCAGTCCGCGGGTTGTTTACTAAATATGTACCACTCTCAGCGCGTCTGGCCGGCCCACGATCTATGCCACAGATTTCGACCGCTAACTCGATTAGGTTGGCGGTGACAACGACCCTTCCATTGTTGGATTTAGTGACAATGGTACTTAGGGGAAACTGAGCACTTGCGCTAGCAATCACGTGCGCTATTCATTATATAAGCGTAGTGTGGCAGTACAGTGGCTGATACAGGTGGCTAAACCACTAATTACATATGCCGAAGGAAACTATAGACCAGTTGATCTACAGCGATTAAATCTGACATCCATCCCAATTGCGAATCCGCGAGAAAAAGCCATGAATCTCAAACTTCCTCAGTACCTGATCTAATAGGGCATGCATGGCTTCGACTTATTCCTAATCGCGGCGCTATTTAGTGAATACACGTTGATATATGTCGAGGATAAGCCGTGCGCTAGCCAGTCTTTAATATATTGTCATTTCCCTAACCCCGGATTTTGCCCCCTTTATAATACGGCCCCGCCCCTCCTCGTAAGCGCCGAACTGCCTTTTCGCCATCGGCGTTGTAACAACGCCGTTGTTCCAACTAGGGCACGGTATTGAGAGAAACAGAACGGTCGAACTCACTTCCCGTAAAGCTGCTCCTGTTCCGATTGATACCGTTTCTGCTTAGGCCATCCCACTACCCTTTACTTCCCCCCCGGGACACCCCTTGCCCATCTGTTAGTCTTTCAATAGAATCAGCGAGGTCGCGCTAGGAGCTAGCAATGATGTTGAAGCCATACACGGGACAATTCCCCCATGACCAATTCTTGCTTCTCCGGTGGAAGAGCCTAGCACCGGTTTGTTTTAACCGAAGAGATGTAGCTTACCATTTCCTATCTTTATATGCATATTGCGAACCTTCTTTCAATCATTCTCCTAGGTAGAGGTAGCGCGCTCTAAAGACCATTTCATAGCTCTACTCTCATGAGAAGAGCAGAACGAGATCTCAAAAGCACTTCAATGAATGTGGCACAGGACACCCAGAAAGAGCGAGATAAGCCTCGGGGTCGTTACGTCTAGTAAGCTTCACCCTTAGAGCTTCATCGCCTTTTAACTGCCAGCTTCCTAGATTGATAGCGCAGTAGGGTAGGGTAATAAGGGTGAGATTAGTCAGCAAGAGGATCGGAGAATCGGAAGAGATTTGTGCAATACAAACCTCACCATGATTACAAGCATGTTCGAGCGCAGTCTATTTTCATCAATTGCCTTTAGTGATGCAGATGCTGTCTACCTCCGTAGGACAGGTAGAAGGGACTGAAAGAAGTCTCACTAATCGATTCCAAATAGGCATAATATCATGATAGCATGGAAGGGCGCACCTTGCCAATGACTGCGAACCATTGGTACTGAAGATACGGGGAATTTCTAAGTGTTCAAATGTAAAATAGATAGTGCAAATCGGCCAAATCCTTAAATCATTACATTGAGACCGTACGTTTTCTGAGATGATGTAGGTTGTTGTCTTTTCCGTCATGATGTTTTATACTTCTATTCGGCTTGGCGCAACTTTACGTGGCAAATGCCTGACTCAACGTTTGCAATTGCAATTCCCTTACCACCGTAAGGACCGTAGGTTTTCGATCCTTGATTCTCATTTGGTTGGCCAGAGAACTTGACCATCGGGGCACGACTTAAACCTTTCGATAATGGGGCCTGCAATACCGTCTGTGTTCTTGAAGCAAGCTGTATGCTCGTTTGCCCACTTTTCGAGCTTGTTCCAGTCCCTGCACATCCTTATCTGGTTGAAGCCGGTGCCTGGTGGTTGTGTCCAAGCATAGCGCGGCGTATCATCCGCGTGGCACATAACATCTTGGCGTAGCTGATCAAGACAATGCAGCGCATGGCTTGCGGCGATTCGATTTGGCATGCCTGTTTCTGTGTAGTTGACATACCGGAACAGCGTTCTCTATGCTCAGAATTAGTGAGCGGTTTCGGAGAGAAGAGGTGCTGGAGACATCGGTGATCTCATACCAGACAGTGAAGATTGTGGTAGGCCTGAAAGAAATAGACACTTTTATCCTCATCCCAGGGATATGGGATAGCCGGAGGAAGACCCTTCTCCTTCACGTAGTCGGACGAGAGTGCAAGCACACCTGGGTCACCGCGCATTTTATCCCATAAGACGGCCACTGCTGTCAGATTGTCTGAAGTGTACTCTGTCTCTGGGATAATTCGCATGGGAACATCACGCTTTAGCCCAGCTAATTTACGCATTAGCACATCATCCTAGTGTAGTATCATAAAGAGCCTAACCGTAGGTTGAAGGGCAGTCGGCTTCAGTGAGAACACGCTGTTTAACATTTCGAAGGACGATAAACAGATTTGACGTCACGGAAATTGCGAGCAACACGGTCAGAACAATCGACCAGCTCCAGGGCGTGAACCGGCGACGATGAGGTCGTAGATGGGGAATATCTAAGCTCGATTCATCATCAGAACCTCGAGGTAGAGGATCGTATTCTTTCGTATGCATTGCCATCGTGTGGCAACGATGAAATAACAGAAAAAGGAAGTCGAGCAAGTCTGTAGTGGTATCACGCAGTGGCTCGAATCTGACGATATAACTGAAGAGGGGACGGTGCTGTATCCTCTTACGGATGTAATAGAGCATTTTCTACTATGTACCCGATGCTACGTACGCTGACATAACACATGATGGCCATGACCCTAAGCGCCTCTGCGTGGGAGTACCCGCTCGACCCAAATCTAGCATCGGAACGGTACAAAACAGGCGATCAATTCGTACATAGTAGTTTTTGTGTGGATCTCCATTCCGCCTCTGAGGACCTGCAATGCAGGGATTTCTGCCAGTTTTGTTGGAGGCGAATACGCATGATGCACCTTCACAGAGGAGCAAACGACGTGCATAGATCACTGCGTTCTGTCGTGTTCATCATATGCATGATTCGGACCGACAGATATATCTTGGCTCTCACGGGAAACGGTGACCCTCCTAGGAAATGTGTAGTATCTAGATAGGTGACCAAAGACCGGCAAGATGAGGAGGGTGTTCGAACCTCACCAACGCCATTGCATGTTGGTTGCCCGGCTGTTTCTGCTTGCATGGATGGAAGATGAGGACTTTGTCCTCCCTTGAGACAGACCGTACTACCATTTACCCCATCATGCTGTTACATCACGTATCATATGACTCACGTACCATGCCGGCCACGAAATAGACATCATTATGGCGCAGGGGTCACTACAGTTATTAAGCTATCCAATCATGTAATATGTAGGTTTTACTTGGTTATTCCTCATGAATTTGAAATGTAGTTCATTCTATTCTGCAAATTTCCTGTTCTTTGCTACTTGATAAGTTACCTAGGACTAACTAGTTCTATGGATGAGAGGAGCAAAAACACAGACAACTTCTATCCAGAGGCCTACTCTGCAGTATCGATCCAGGACTGGTCTACTTCGGCGGGGTAGACCACGGCTTCATCTGAATCAACTGTATAGACTATCAGAGGAATCCTAAATTTATCTTACACGATTGTCTTACCTTCACGAGAGTCAATCCAAGACTGGTCTATTTCAGCAGGGTAGACCACGGCTTCGTCCGAATCAACTATATAGATTATCAGAATAATTTTGAGGCAGCGTTAGACGATTGTTACCTTCACGAGAGTCAATCCAAGACTGGTCTATTTCAGCAGGATAGACTACAGCCTCATCGGAATCAACTATTAACGCAATTATATGAGATGTTATTCAGAATGTTCCAGGGAGAGGCTATACCTTCTCGGGAATCAATCCACGACTGATCAATCTCAGCAGGATAAACAACTGCTTCATCTGAGTCTAAGAATCTTGAAAGTTAGAAGAGTAGGTAAACACGAATTGCCCAGTCTGCTCACCTTGAACTGCGCGAGGAATTGCCGCGGCGGTAGCTAGCCCGCTCAGGAGGAAAATAACCATATACTTCATGATGGCAGAGTTTGTAATTGCTGGGGTTACTAAAAGTGGCTTTCTCTCAAGAACTTCGATGGATTGATAGTGAAATACTAGAGGTGGTTGCTTTCTTGAGTTTCTCCCCTCTTATACATGGAAACCCATCCTCAGCGCTTGACATCAGAGCCTTCATTCTTGACTATCAGACGTACTTTGCATAGACACCCAAGCAGGTGCATGAGGCCGCTACATAGCATCCAATTTAACTACCCCTCACGTACCATAGAAAAAGCCGGAACATTTTGCCTCACAGCCGACTCTAATGTGAGTGGTGGTGGCTTTCGTCCTTATGACCTTGACGGAAGCCTTTGAGGTTATTGGTTCGGTGATCTTCTGCCCACGCCGCTAAACTACCGAAGTCTCTACAGACATGTGTGCCGTTCCATCCAGTCACTCCACCAAGTACCGGATCAACAGGCTCTAGAGTCGCGTCTGCCGAGCACATAAGCGCCTGCCGGATGTAGTCGAAGCAGTGCCTCATATGAGCGAAGTCTTGCAGGTCAACCTTTGCAGGATCCGCATGTAATGCCGTGTAGAACGCTTGGTGGATCGACCACTGATCATCCAGAGCGAAAGTCGGTCAGCAAGATACCATCCACGAGTGGAAATGCTTTGATCTGATTCGACCTACCAGGCAATGAAGTTGATGCATGACAGATAGAACGTAGACTTGAGAACTGTCTGATAGCATGACTGTGCCTTGGCCCACTGTCGAAGAAACCCTAGGTTAATGTATGGAGTCCTAAAGTGACGGAGCTCTGAAGGCTAGGCTCTTACAAGGTAGTATTGAGTCCCACGCATCCTCGGTGAGAGGATCCTCTAGTGGATCGGCGCCGAAAGTGCGATTATATGTGAATATAGTCCTAAAGATCGGAAGACTTGGTGCTCCTTCAGGGGTGGGTTCGGAGTTGAAATCGGCAGGTGCCTGTACTGTCATGACAGAGCTTTGGGCTAGAGTTGTTATAGCTAGTCCAGCACAAAATGAAAACACGACTGTGAGAGGGAATAGCAGACGACGGAAGATAGAACTGATACGGCCAGTCCATCTCTTTGCAGATAAATTGCTAGTCTCATCAGGGACTAGTGAGTAGCCCGATGTTGGTTGGCTGGAGAGTCTCATTCTGGTGTAATTGAATATGAGAAGAGTCAGCGTGGTAGTTCGTTTTCAGCCGGCAAGTGAATTGTTCTCCAAGATATGCTGGTGAATAAGGACGAAGGAGGTCGGCTGTGGTGATATGATGAGAAGTGTTTGTGCATGAAAACACGCTTGCGGGGAATCCGACGCATGCAGTCAGTCGACACGCTGTGTGTCCATCCACAGACCGTCCGGTTCACATGGCACCACTTTACCAATCCTTAATGTGGAGGCATATCAAGGGTCATTCGAGGAACTGACCGTATTGTATGATGGGCCTTTGATTCTCTTGCCTGAGGTGCTCAATACTATCATTGTGTCTTTGGACTTCTAACCCGCGCGGATCTTGATCTGCTGTGTCTTTGCTCTCCTTTCTTCTCTTGTGGACTACTCTTTTCGAGAAGACTTTCAACCAAGAACTCCAATATGAAAAAATGGCAGGAATGGAAAAAGAAAAATCATCAACATATAGATGAGGCCAGCGAAACAGGTGACCCTCTTCTGAGTGCAACCGTCGAACATCATATACCCCATAGACACCAGTCAAAAGGATGGACTTCCACCATCTGGGCTGGTCGCTATCTCCATGGCACCCTAATTTTTCTCTATACAGCTGTATTCGTCACAGTGGTATTCTCAATCCCTGAGAGCATGTGTTCTGTGCGCTCGCACCAGCCATGTACGTCCTCCTAGATATGGCTCAGAGAACTCGCGAAACTGACATCGTCACCAACAGTACCTAGTCGATCCGGCCTGCAATGGGAGCAAAGGAAGTTTCCTACTAATATAGTTGGCAACCCTTTTGCGGGTTCCCCACGCGATGAGCTGGATGCAGCATGGCATGAGCTCCTTCAAAGTGAGTCAGGAGTCATGATCTAGACATAAATCCTTGAGCAGGGCTAACAAATGGACATTAGATGATAATATTCGTGTTCCTAAGGACTACCTCGATGAGCGAAATTTGAAATCAGTGTACATAAAAGACGGTAGTGAAGGGATCGCGTCGTTGAGTGTTTATCATTCCCTACACTGCTTAGTATGGCATTAGAAGCATGGAACAGAGAGTCTAGAAGCTAATATGTCGCGCAGAAAAAGGTGAAGAAAATGCTTTTCAAGGAATATTATCATTCTGATAAATCAGAAGAGGCAATGGCGCGCGAAGAGAAACACGTTGGTGTGTATCGCACCCCTTTCCAATTGCTGTTATCACGAGATTGACTGTATCAACTCAGATCACTGCGTTGAATACATCAGGGAGTCTTTGATGTGTCAGCCAGATCTTTCTATGGTCACATTCCGTTGGATTAACAATACGGCCCAACATGAAGATAAATCAGCTTTCTACCCGACTAATTTCGATTCAGATATGCATATATGCGCGAAATGGGAACACTTAGATTCATGGGCTGGCGAGCGAATGTTCAATCTTTTCGAAGTTGATCTACTACAGCGGCCTGAATAAGGGTGGCTTCAACATTGTTGTCTAGAGGTGTTCGAATCTTGGCAGTCTTGTTGCTCTGGTATACCCCATATAAGTAGACCAATAATACACCACTGCTCTCATGTGAAGTTAAGGGCCCAATATCTCCGTACAGAGGATCCCAGCACGGCGGTCCCCGGTAGGCTCCTGCAACAGTATCATCGTGCCGAAAATCGCTTCTGATCATTAGGCACCTGCCTAATCCTAATGCTTGCTATGCCTATCTTGATTATCTTTTGGGATGAGGTAAGGATTGCCGCTATAGAAAGGGGTATGGAACAGGTCTAGCCGAGATTGGGCACTATTGACCAATGACAGAGTTGGGTTAGGTGCCGAGGTTGGCGCCAGCGACATTGGAGAGGTCCCTGCCTTTTTGTCGCTCACCTCGGGTGTGCACAAATGTATCGTAGGTGTGCTTAAACGGGTGTGGAATGGTACGTACTATGTAGGGATCGCATGCACAGGCATCCTTCACGACGAACTCTAGGTCCCGATTACTCCGGGCTTGGGACTAAGGTGGTGGTGTCCGCGCGTACTAGTAATCTAACTGTTGGGGTTGCATGGGATGAATCCTCTTATGGTACGCTGTAGGTGAATGAAACCCTATTGCGACGCTGACTTCATTTTCAACCACGGGGAATGCCCATAAAATGTATAATGATGTCTTTATTCTGTAGGTTATAGATACTGTCCACCGCCTTTTCAGACGAGACAACTGTATCCATACCCGGTTATAGATAGCCCACCTGCAGTCCCTGTCACATCATTGACATCGTTTCGTTTCTATATGGTTGTATTTTCGCGGTGTTGTTGACGTCGCTGCAATTACATACTGCAGTGGACAAGAGAGTACTGCGAAACTAGACCTTTGGGGTACATGCTACCCCTGCGACTCGAAAGGTGGTTCAAATTTCTAGTCTCTCGGAAGTCTAGCAAAGACCCAGACATTTCCAGAGTACGCGATTCTCCAGGAATATATTGCGGTTCTTTACACCCAACGGATTAAGGCATATGTACTGTCTGAGAAACGGGAATGATTTACAGTGCAACCATGGCCTCGATTATGCCTGCGGCGCTTGGTTCTGGACCTGGCCACATCCCCGAGATTATCAGCCCAGCACTTTCAAGTAGTTGTGTCCACTGCTTTGCTGTTCGCTCTTTGCCTCCGCCAAAGCACATCATGGCAATGTCCAACGTAGCATGCACTATGTCTGCCCCTTTCTCAGGCACAATCATCTCATGAATGAGTAACTTCGAGTACCCGGGCGACATCGCTTTTACAACCTGTTCGAGGATTTCTAATGATTTATGATCCGACCAATCGTGGAAGACGTGGTGGAAAAAGTAAGCCCTAGCCCCTTTAGATTATTGTCAGCACCTTGTTTTTAGTGCCTCAAGGTCGAAGGACACTGTTACCTTTTACCGGCTGCACTGTAAAAAAATCATATGGCATCTTTTCGATCTCGCTAGGAAGGTCAGGAGCCGATTGTAGCACAGGCTCAAGCTCCTGAAGGACTAGACGCCCGACGTCGGGGTGAAACTCAAGGAACCGCACCAAGTCGTGTCCTTTGCCGCCGCCGACGTCGACGAGTAAGGGTGTGTCTTGTTTCGCGCCGTGCATCAACCTACCGGGGACATCATACCA
Organism: Xylaria sp. MSU_SB201401; assembly: GCA_002288965.1. Lineage (NCBI taxonomy): Eukaryota > Fungi > Ascomycota > Sordariomycetes > Xylariales > Xylariaceae > Xylaria > Xylaria sp. MSU_SB201401. Next base: position 22,026 of record NPFG01000526.1, read on the forward strand.
TTCCAACCACTTCTTTCTAGCACCCACTTCCCTTCCCATAAACGCATTGAAGTCTTTGAATGTGTCAGGCATCGTACTGATCAGCTCGAAAGTGGTCAAGTCTGTCTGGAACGCATATTGTACGAAGCCGGCTCTCGGATCAGTTGGGCAACGGTACCCGTTGTTTCGAAGATATTTTGGACTCTGTTGTGCACCTGTCATCAAAATCTCACCGCTGTCGATGTGAACCGTTAGGAACCCCACGTTCTATGAGAGCCCAGATCGCCACACACTTACACCATTCTATATCCCGCCGCAATGCCCTCCGAAGCTATTGCATGGGTCACCGGATTCGCTTCCCAGGTTTTCTCGCCAACCTCATCCAATAACCCCATTGGGACTAGCACTCTAAGTAGCCGTACTGCATTGGTCATGTTCTTTTAGCTATAGCTCGTAAAAAAGATGATTATTGGTCGTACGATACTTACCAATGAGCTCTTCCTCTCCGCCAGATAGCGATGCGAGTTCATGGGATGTTATTGGACCATGCTTCTCAGAGATGTACCGAAATAAGTTCATCTCAACTGCAATTCTTGCAGCAATTGGGGTAAACGGCTGGGTCCGTGGTTAGTCTGAGTTGAAAAGTAGCAGAATGGATGATTCTGGGGTAGTTTACCGAATAGATCATATCAAGGGCCATCTTCTCCGGCTTCTCGAGAAGGTAGATAATATTTTTGCTCAGCGATATTGCTTCGTCACTTGCTCTGGGGTTGCTGTCAATGTTATTCTTGAGGTCCACTAGCTGATCGATCAGATGATCAACAGCTTTGGAAGTTGCGGAAGTTTGCTCTTGCATCGTGACTGAGAGACGGTAGAGACTGATGAATCTGACGGACACCCCTTTGGCAAAATTCAGTTGTATTTCCTAAATTCTAGATTGCACAAATTGGCCTGTAAAAGAGCGTATAAGATTATATGCAACGACTGTTATATCTTGCTGCCACTCAGTAATCATGTCGTGCGTACACTGGTTTATTGGAGATAGATATTGACCATATGCAGTGCGTAGACAACAGACACTAATACACATGCATCTGCATTACGTAGATCAAGCTTCCTCTGTGTCATTCTTCTTGCATATGTCACATGATTCGTGATGCATACTCTATCAGGCACACTGCTGCGAGCTCAATCCTTCTCTTGAAAGTCAAGTTGCAGGAAATGTACTTGGACACCGTGACTTAGCTCCCAATTCGACATTCTACAATCTAACATCACATTGAATGCAACAGCCTCAACTGTCTCTGAGCAGATGTGCCGAAATTCGGCGATGACACCCACTGTAGAATGCGGCGCCAATATACAGTGCTAGTGACCACGGGCTTTCCTGGTTCTATTGGGTGTCCAACGAAGCTGTTGGATCAGCAGCCTGCTCTCTGCATAGAGATACATGTCAACGGTATGTCTTTCCAGTAAGCTTGGTGTAGTATTCTAAAATGCATCGTATAGTATACAGGTATATGTGCTACTACTAGTACAGCCTAGATATACTTACCACTAATACGGAGGTTCATTTCAAATATACGCATCATCCTTGGCAATATAACATAGTGCAAATTAGCCAGATATTTATACTATCTAAGTTTAAAGCTAATCGAAACTGTAAAAAGGGACCTAGCCACCTAATGGGTCGGAGACTGATAAGTTAACGCTAGCAAAAAAGGCCGAGTAGATGTAAAAGGCTAAATATTGACCTAAAAAGTATAATAATACCTTTTACAAGGTTAAAGAAGTTATTATTAAAGCCTTAAAGGCATTAAGTGTTAGCGGGAGTGGCGGAAAAAGTGTGGACTTTAATAGTAAGCCTTAGTTTTTAAATTGTTAACGGCTTAGTAAGGTTTGTATCGGTCTGGTGACGGTCCGTAGCTTAAAAACGACGTTAATCACTGACCGGTAGTCATTTGGCAAGCACTTTATCTAAAAAATCCCGTACTGTGAGTAATCTCTTAACGGTGATGCGTATATTTGAAATAAACCTCTGTCTAGCTAGGTAAATACCGCTATAAGATATTGGGACAAACACTGTGGCATATACAATTTTAGCCTTGTTAATATAAATAAGTGAGTGCACTGTAATACCTGTAGTGGCTCGAGGGTCTTTACCTAGACGCAAGGATGGTGGTGCTTAGCGCTACGCTAGAGGGGCGTATAGGCAAGGGTTTTCGGCCCACCTGCGTTGGCCGTAGATGCAGCCTGGGGTGGCCGTAACTTTACCTAATTAGGTAATAACCCACCTACTCCACTTACGCCACTTTAGTATCCGTGCTTCTACTACAAGTAAATACCTACTTATAGGAGCCTCGTGAGCCCCGAAG
>NPFG01000527.1:0-24339 GCA_002288965.1 Xylaria sp. MSU_SB201401
GTTAAAAAAATATTTAATTTATAACGATTTAAAAAAAAAGTATATAAATATTATTTAAAAATTGCATTAATTATCAAGGTAGATTAAATAAAAGTAGTATCTACTATAATAATAAAGACTATAAATTATATTTAAAAAAAGTCACCTTTAAACTGTATTAAAATAAAACTACTTATAAACTTCTATATTAATGCATCTCCTATATAAGCGGGCCACCTAATTAAATGGGCCACTTTCCAGACCTTCGCACGCGCGTCTAAAAACAATCTAACAATAACATATATAATCAATTTAAACTATATAGAATCTAATTCGCTAGACACCTTTATACCGCTTCGACAAGTTTGCATATTATAGCCGGGGTTGCTGCAAGCCCTATAGCGCCAGGCGCGCGTCTCCTTCCTCCTCGTACGACGACTACCCCAACGATATTTACGATTTTCCCACCCAATTACGTCCCTAAAAGCCTATATGTTATTAACTAGCTAGATTATCAACCAGTTGCCTTTTAAATCGAGCTTTTATCTCTAACCTTACCTGCCCGCTGGCAATCTGCGACCTTAACCAACCCGCGACCTCAACTAACCCGCGACCTTAACCAACCCGCAACCTCAACCAACCCAACCAAAGCCCGATCCCTATCCTAATATAAATCGAAGGTCGTATGACGCTAGAATAGCTTTTCGGCATCTATTATCAAAGGTATATGCCAGATTACGCGTGGTACAACTAGGTCTCGCGTTAAGGTAGTCGTCGTACGAGGAGGAAGGAGACGCGCGCGCCCGGCGCTATAGGGCTTCCGGCGACCGCAAACTTGTCGAAACGGTATAGAAATGTCTAGCGAATTAGATTCTATATGGTTTAAATTGATTGTATGCGTTGTTGTTAGATTATTTCTAGACGCGCGTGCGAAGGTCTGGAAAGTGGCCCATTCAATTGGGTGGCCCGCTCATGTGGGAGATGCGTTATATAAATATATTATTTGTAACTGTTATATTATTTATTTTTAGTAATTTTCCCCGCTTATATATTTATTATATAATATTAAAGGTTTTTTTTAAAAAAGTTTAAGGTTTTAATTAATAATACTATAAATAATATAATATAAAAAATCTATTTTTAATACCACTCGGCTACTATTTTTAGCTATTTTGCCTGAATTTATATAAGACTTTAACTATATTAGGCTAGGGTGGCCCGTAGCCCTGTGGCCCGGGGCCCTTGCGGTTTACTTAGAATCTATTTACTAGTATGCTAACTGCTAATTTTTTAGCTTCTCAACTGGTTGCCAAGGTATATCACATGACTTACCAACCCCTCTTTTAAGTCTCTTAAAGGGGTTTAGTTAATTAAAAAGCGGGCCCGCCAAGCGGCGGAAATGGCGAAACTATACGGTATATTATAGCATTAATATGGGATCATCCGGAGCATGATTGAAAGAACTCTCCTCAAACCCGAGTGCAATAAGTCTTGGCATGATACAATTCATGCACTCGATCTCGTGGGCTCTGTGAGTGGACGGTGTCACGAATTCTAGCGTGTTCGTATTTGGTATGGTGAATGTAGACCATAACGGGCTACTGGTTCGTAACAGGTCAATAGGTTGCTGCTGCTGACACCCATTAGTGACTGTCACTGCATGGGTGCGTTACGTTACGGAGGTTCATCCGGGTTGTTGGTTCTGTAAGTAAGCTGCATACATAGGAAAGGTCCTGAAGGGTGTAAGTAGGTATCTATATCTCCTGGCCCAGATCAGTACCCTTCAAATTGAAAATCTGAGAAATGCGGCATCATAGATTTTTTTAATCTTTTCCTTATGGTTAAAGCTGGGATCAGTGTCAATAATAGAAATGGGGAAAACTAGTACCGACGAACCCATCGTGCCTGTCCCTGCCCCTTGGGAGCTCAAGGGTACTGTGTATCTTCTCAGTTTCTGGACTAGCAAAGGAATGGATGAGCTTCCAACTATTGCATACTCGCCGTTGGAGGCGACATCATCTTTCGCGAACCCAGTCGCGTCTGGAGAACATATGGGTGGCCTCAGCCAGATCCAGATAATTCGCTACACCGACAGCCCTGTAGGCGCCTATGACGAACTCGTTGTTTGCCCTGGGTACTTCGCATACGAGAAGAATGATGACAAGGGAAGGTCAAGGAAGCTAAAGAATGTAAGGATCACGAGGATATACGTGTCACAAAAGAATACATGCTGGAATGGGCGAACTAGTAAGTCAAACCTCATCCTGTTTAGGTTCTATACTAGGCCTCCTATCACTATGCACCTGAATCAGCCTGTCTTGCCTTTCTGAACGTGACTTAGATTGGAATATACCAAAACATCTCGCACGCTTCGAATGGGATGATACACCAGATGGGCAGACAAAAGTTAGAGTATACCCATACGATACTGTCGCACCGAGTGACGACGGCTCTAGCACCGTCTCTGAATCAGAGCCGAGCGACAACTTCTTTTTCCAAGCTGCTTTTCAGCCAGTGCGCTGGACGCCATCATTCCCGCTCTCGTTTTCGTGGCTAAAGTATATGGGCATTGATGCGTGCCTGGTACAACCGCCATTACCTGATGGGAGACGAGGTGATTCATGTGCGGGCGAGGAACTTCCCGGGACAAGCCAATGGTGCCAAGTCCTCCCCGGCTTGTCGACAAAACGAGCAACACTAGGCTGGATGGACGTGTCTCAATCTAACCACGACGTAGCTCATGACGGCGCTGGCCGAGGTACCAAGGCTGGCAGTGGTAATGAGGCCGAGTATAGGAATTTCTGGCCGGGCCTACGCCGTTGGAACGTGGCTATCAAAATGGAGAATACGAACATCAATTTTGGGGAGGGATTGCATTGGGATCCTCCGCATCTCCAAGCAGAGCCTTAATTTCACTCGCGAAAAGGTAGCATTCATTTCACTGGGGCCTGTGCCAGTGAGCCAAAAGGTGCAAGGATCTACATTACGCTACCTACCTACCTACCTAGGTATCGAGCCCACCCGGCACGTTTTGGCGTCCGCCCTGCCTGATCCATCACGCTGCGTCTCGATAGAGCTTGTTCTATCCCTCATCTGGTCTTGTATCAAGAAGTTATATAGATATATCAGGCATCGGTGATCTTTTTACTTAATCTTCGTGCCTTATGTTCCATCGAAGAGGCGCTTGTTGTCGCTATTCGCCTCTGTCGTAGGCGGCCAACTAGCCCATATCTGGTTATAACGCGCCCTAACAGTACTGCTAGTGGCGTCCAATAATCCCCAGGACAATAGATACCGTAACTCAGGAAGGCCAGCTTTGAATGCATATTCGGATTTTTTTTCATGCCTGTACTACTGTACGGCATTGGTGTAATTGTAATTATTCGGGAGGTATTTAAAAGAACTATACTAGCCATAATTCTACGTTGACTGCAGCCCTCAACATTCCCAAGCGCCGTTTTAGAGGAGATGCGGACCGGCCGCAGTGACTGACTTACACTGTTTGAATCCAATTCATCTCAAGGAACTCGCCGAGCATCTTCACGAGTCGCCTCGAAATCTACCTGGGTATCTAGCTGGAGAATTGATTCTGGGTAACGGCCAGAGCCCTCATCATTCTAAGCTGTCTAGGGTGAAGCTTTCACTGGCTTCGACGCCTACATCTTGCGCTCATTGATCCCAATCTCAGAAACAGGGATTACATAAGGAAAGGCGGCATGAATACAGGAACTGTAACCCTCTGGCCTCATCATCACGCCTTCATTCTTCATCAACGAGAATCGATGTTGCCTTTTCGAGCAATGGCGACGGGTCGCTCGGCCGAAAAGAGGTTGAAAGAGCTACCGCTATGCCTCCAATGCTACCTAGAGTTGTACTCAATGCTGATCATCACTTGCCTTGGCCATATTTTGCTGCAAGTTCCTGCAAGTGGCCATGATTCAGCGTTTGGGGGCCGGCACTGATGCGGGCAGGGTCGTGATATGTCCAGAACTAAGACTCTGATCATTGGAGCAATACCTCACCGCGTGACATACCTGCTCATGAGAAGGTCTGATTATCATGATCGTTTTTGAGGTTCAGTGGTACTTTAATATAATTTCGAATGTCACCGCGCATCATGAGGATCTTGCTAGCGTGCTCTGCAGAGACTATCTATCTGCTAGACCCCGCGGCCCGTACCGCTATCGACATTGGTTTTGTTAACGGTCGCTAGACGCGCCGAAATTGTTACAGCCAATCTCAAGGTTCATTTGGCGAGGTCAAGTAACAGGAAGTCCCACAAAAAAATTATAATAATAATAATTATAGATAGCGAAAGTAAGATAAATTCGAAAATTTATAATTGCTTCGATCATAAGTAGTGAAAGGCCTGGGGAATCATTCTGTATGCACTCACGGTTTCTGCGGCAATCGCGAAACAATTGTAGTCGGAAAGGCGACTGTTGAATCCGCATGCGCACCATACAAGCTACTACTAGTTGGCATTGCTTACCAACCCCTCTTAATTGAAAAGGACATAAAAAAGACGAAGAAGAGAGAGAATGGAAGCGGTGTAGGCTAACGTTAAATGAGAATTGTTTCTCAACGGAAAAGTCAAATGCAATAACCATACTAACATCACGTACTTATCAGTCATTTCCTCATATTCAAAGTATTCAATATTCTTAACTCGCTTTCTCTTTACTCTTTCTGTAGGAGCTTGAGCGGTCTCGCTCTTGTTAGGCGCATTGTATTGGAGCTGTGTCACACCAAACCTAGGTAGAGCAACGAATGGTTCCGAGTAGAACCGTCCAAGCACTCGGCATGAGGTCGGTGTCGCTCCCCATCCGTACATAGTACGTCACCCGCCCAAGTGCGTGCAAAGCCTGCGTAGGAGTCTCTATGTAACGATAAATTCAAGGGCATCGTGAGCGTCAGCCAAGCATAACAGCCGACTTCGTGTTGGCCCTAATCAATCTACAGTGGTGCATTGGATATGAAGTTGTGCGATGCGATGCAGTCCTGCCATAAGTTATTTTGGTTTCTTTTAAGTAATTGACGTGCTTAATTCGCTAACCCCCTCATCCTAAGCTGTCAAGGCTGACGCTTCATGTTTCCTGCAGAACCTCTCATTAATGTCTCGCGAAGCATAGTGTCTTCGAATTCTCTTTCGCGTAACGAGGGCGCCATTATCCATTCTAACTATGAACTTCTCCAATGGGATATCATGTGCTGGGTTAAGTCTTATTGACATGTGTCTGCGTATGATTCCAGTTTTGGAACCCCTGTAGGTTGACGAAATGCAAAAGCACAGCGCTAGTGTCATTCGACATCAGCAATAATCTTAAGAGCACCAGAATGCTCTGTCATTGAGGTACCCGGGTAGTTAGTGAATTATCAAGAGAGATATCTTAGGAAGTTTTGATTGTAGTCTAGGATACATCTTTATTTCCTGGTCTTATGGTATGGACTCTTTCGCAAGTGAAGCGTTATCATTCTTCAAATCAGACAAGTAACTCATCGGGTACAGTCTCAGCGTAGTTTAGGTGGATTCCCACACGTGAAAGGGTACATGAATACGCGTATGCGGACTTTAGAGGACGTGTTTTACCTATCGCCACTAAGTTTTCTCACAATAGACAACACTATGAGGATGATATGACTCCGACTACTCCTCAATCGACAAGATTCCCATGATCTGTTCAAATTGACTGTGGAACGCAGTCGTCACGTACAAAAATGCTTCAACTGACGTGTGGGCCTCCCCTGCCGAGAACATGACTATAAACAGACGTAGACATATCTTATCATATTGTATGTTCGTCAAGATGTCCCGACTTACGGCTTGCACTACTTAGTGATGCACCGCTACAAATAACTTCTATCACACCCTTGAAGGTCGATATTCCGGATTCTCATCTAGCCGATCTTAAAGGAAGACTTTCGCGCACCAGATACCAAGACGAGCTCAGAGATGTCAGTAAGGAAAGGGGTGTCCCACTCGCCGACATAAAGCGAATCACTCGTTATTGGGCAACAACATTCGACCGGCGCACAGCTGAGGCCTCTCTCAATAATTTTCCACAATACACGACAGATATCGCAGCGGATGTCTTTGATCCCATCTCAGTACACTTCATTCATGCAAAGTCTACGGCTGATGGCGCTACCCTCTGCTGTTCGTCCACGGGTGGCCGGGGAGCTTCCTTGAGGGAAACTAAGATCGTCAAGCCGCTGACAGAGGGCCGACCCGCATTCGACATGGTCATTCCCTCACTCCCCAATTTCGGCTTTTCAGGCGGAATAACACAAGCCGGGTTTTCTGTGGACCAACACGCCGAAGTTCTACACAGGCTTATGATCCGTCTCGACTACGATGAATATGTGACCCAAGGTGGTGATTGGGGCGCATTCATCACGAGAGCCATGGCAAGTACTTATAGCCCGCGGTACCTCAAAGCGCAACATCTTAATCTAGGCTTTTAATTATAGCTTTCCTTCTTTCTGGAGGACCCCCGCGCTTTTCTTGCAGTCGATGGTGACACCATTTACTCGAAAAGAGAAAGCTGGCGTCGAGAAAACAGCTAGGTTCTTTTCGGAAGGGAATTGCTACGGCGCGATCCAGAGTACGCGTCCGCAGACCCTAGGCTACGGGCTCACAGATAGTCCCGTGGGACTTTTAGCATGGGTCTATGAGAAGCTACATGCCTGGGCAGACGAGTATCCTTGGACCGACGACGAAATCTGCACCTGGGTTAGCATTTACTGGTTCTCGGTCGCTGAGCCAGCAGCCAGCACAAGACTGCACTATGAGTTCCGGCAGAATATCATGGCTACCATCGAGAGGTTACGTGGCTGGATGGACGTTAAGGTGGGATTCGGACAGTTCCCGAATGATGTCACAACCCTGCCACTTTCGTGGGCGAAGCAGCTTGGCCCGACAGTACTTCAGCGGGAACATCCAGATGGAGGGCATTTTCCAGCATGGGAGAGACCGGAGTATATTGTTGCTGATCTAAGGGACATGTTTGGGCCGGGTGGTGGAGTCGAGAAGGCTGTGAAAGGCAATCGTCAATTGTGAGGATCGAGTCGGATGAGACGAGGGGTGCTGGTGGTAAGGGATAGACTGATTGCAATATATGCCTTCCTGCCTGCGAGTAGGATAAAATAGAGAGCCTTGGGAGTCCTCCAGGTATCTTCACGCAATTATCTACGCTTACTTGTCTCAATTAGGATATGAACACTAGACAGTTGTTTAGAACAAAGTAACGGGACGAGTGCAGAGCCTGTCACTGCTTGCACGGTTCAATTAGTAACACAATATTAATTTCGTAGATAAGAAAGGTATTGGAGCTCAGAAAGATGACTGGGTCTAGTCAGCGTCTCATGATATGCGAGTAGGCTTGAAACCAGATTCGAAAGTCCGACCCCTTGACATTTTTAAAGAAGAGAAACCCTCAACAAGGAAAATAAGGAAACAATTATCTAGTTCAAACTCCTCTTATTGTGACCAGAAGTTCTCGGAATCACGGCTTTTCTCTTCCTAGAAATTCTGGAGGACATGGAAAACTCACTGCTATCACTGCTCGATGACGATGCATCACTTGTCTCAGATCCATATCCAGCTGCAAGGTCCGGATTGAAAATGCACCAAGGTAAATGACTACCATCTGGATAGCACATATAGAAGGCCATAAGAGAGTTCTTAATTAAGTTACGAGCAGTGTATATAGCAGACCGTAAGTGTAGTCTAACGCCGCTGGTTGTTGGGATTAGCGATAAACTCGAGTTGCAGCTTGGGTGACAGACTTGAAGGAATGATAGTTATATAATGAGCTCGCCTTTTCTTATTAGCCGTTGATATTTAATTATGTCTATACCAATCTCACCAGGCACATGTATATCGCTAGCGTGGCTCTTTCAGACAAAGGAAGTATAATAGACGACCAAGTAACTGTTTTGTTGTTTAGTACCTTTGTGATATAGCTCGAGACCTTCTATCTTAAGTAATCATGGCTCGCCCTTTTCGCGCCAATGTTTTGTCCGCCTTCTCAACAACAAAAGACAGTTTTGTTTAGATACTGGCAGGTACCTGCATGTCCCAGATCCCAGACACATACACATGCGACAAACTTGGTTCAAATTACTGTCGCTTGGGGTCAAAAGTCCCATGCTCCATTGTGGCGGGGAGGAATGGGCAGACGCGTGACTGAGCCGAAGCGAGCATTTCATTCTCTTGTCGCTTATTATGGCTCAAGCGAGACACTAGGGCTGATATCCTAGACTCAAACTCGGTCTGTACCGGCTCAGCTTCTAGTCACTAGAAAAAAAAGGACTGACCGATCTGGAACTAGTATTGAAGTTTTTGGTTATGCTGCTGTCATGGAAAAGTCTGAAGCTTCGGTCGCCCGGTCTTTCTGGAAACGGTGATGTCGGCTGGAGCTGTGGGCAAAGTAGAGCGGATTTTACTATTATATAATGAAAAAGGGCTGAAGATGCCAACGCGAAATCCCTGTAATCCCATTGAGTAGTGAGGCTCAAATGCTTGCTGGAGTTTATAGTTCAGCCTGGTTATAACTCACCCGTGAAATTCACATTGATACTTAGTCATGCTTCTACACCAATAGCAGCAGTCGATCCTTCTCTGTCTGACCGCAAAACATGATTGTGGCATAACGGGAGTTATGTGATATACGGCCCTTGGTGAGATATCTAGCAACTACTAGCACAGTAAATGAACCGCGCCCAGTTTCAATCAGGTAAGATAGGGTAACAAGGGTAAGGTTAGCCAACAACAGAATCGGGGAAACCGGAGGCGATTGTGTATATGTACATCTCGCGATGTTTTTACAGACTATTAGCACCACGAAGGTTAACCAATACACACTCCTTGATTTTTCCTCTAATTATACTTAGTTTCCCGTTTCCCGTAGCTTTTTTCATCTAACTGCATGATTACGGAAGTGTAATAGATGTTATCTATCTCTGTCGTCATGGGTTGAGATGCTCGAAGGGGGTTTCCCTAATCCACTTCAATAGTAGTGAGCCGACGCCTTCGAATCCGAGTTGCTAAATGCCTGAATGCTCGATGATTTCCGCATCAAATTCAATTACTATTCCAGTCATTACTATATCGGACGTTTCGTGCAGTGGTCTTATTAACCACTAGCCCCAAGCCATATCATACTCATTTAGTCTTCGGCAATCTCAACAAGGTGAGGACGCGCGAGCAACAAATTGCGACCTCACGAGGATAACTGTACCGTAGCTCACAATTGCCCCCGCTGTAAACCCAACTAGTCGCTTATGGCCCATCATCAGCACGAGAAGGGCATGTCAGTTCTCCGCAAAGACCGTTACGCTAATTTACTAATTACTACGTTCATAATAGCCTAACTTAGTGCGGTTGTGCACCTTCACCTAATCGGCTGCTGGACCGATCGAATCAAGTTGCAGTACTCCATAAGCAGGTTTGAACATTTTCCTATTCTAGCAACTGTCAAGCCTTAGTCTACGGCTTATAGCAAAGCTCTTATACTAAGTGGAATTATCCCACCGGCTTGCTGCTGGGTTACAGGACCGTATAGGCAGGTGCTTCTCCTAGTTCGCGCCACAAGCTGCATCGCGATGTATAGCACGGACATCGCTTCCTGTGTGGATATATTTGCGTTGTAGTTTCGCCCGTCTTCGAGCGACTTTGGGAACCGCAGTCGAACGTTCCGTGGCAGCTCGTCTATCTATTATATCAGCCATAGCTCCATGAACTGCTCAGGTAATGCTTATAAATATTATCATGGTTGCGGAAATAGAACCTCGCTGATGGAAGGTTATCATGTATTGCACTATGATGTTTCTTTAAGGCTCAGCGTTCATCTATCTAGTGTCACCAGAATTAGTGCTGGCGCCAGCACGAGTATGCAGTCGGGCCAACTGAAGGTGTTGAAATGATATAAACTTCCATTCTCGCTCACTTGAGGTACTGAATCAAGACGTGTTTGTGTAATCGTTGAAAGTAAACGACTGGCTCCGATCGCTGATGTTTCCTGGTTTCAAGATGCTTCTCCGTCTCCTTCTCAATGTTGCCACTTACGGCAGCCTCGCTTCCGCGACTACGGTGACATCTGTATCATGGACAAGTACAAGCACATGCAGCTACAAGCTTGAAACGGGCGGCGTGCCACCTAGTATGCATTTTCAAGTCTCCCCAAAGCTTCCCCAAGATAAGCGTGGTTACTGACAGACCTAATCTCATAGCACCTGTTCCGACCAGCCAAGTTACATTCCATACCACCCGCGTTATAACAAATGCTACCTTGACTGTTCCCCCGACCTTTAGAGTCGAGGCTCCTAGAGTGACTTCGACACTGCACACAGCGACGGCGTATACCTTTTCTATTCCAACTGTGACGGTTTCGACATCTACTAGTTATGCCCAGGTTTGGAAGACGGTAGCTACAGGAACCTTCGCTGACACTGTTTGCGCCAACGGAGCCAACCCTACTACCGTAACTAAGTGTAAGTCACATGTTAATTCTTGATCCTACGATGTCAATGTGCCAATTGCATCTCAATGTGAAGGCGTAGAGACTACTATCGGTTTCTGAGTAGGAACAGTGTTGCTGCGAGACGACATTTATTAACCTGAAAATTCGCTAGACACGGGCACATACACGCCTATACCGGGACAGGAGACCACTATCTCAGCCACATATCCGGTGTCGGCACTCTGTTCAACGGGAACGATCTACTACAACTTCATCCTCCCAACCGTAACCGAGGGCAGCACTGTGACAGTAACCTCGACGCCAACTGTGTATTTAACTTCATACACAACAACAAGTACCAGCACAATCATATATTCTACTGATACATCCTACCTTACCACGGTCTCTTCGACCATCACTACTTATACACCGCATGCCGAGACAACGACTCGCACGATCGAGTGTGCGGAGGAGACAGTGACCAAGACGCTGGACGCGCGTTGTGCACCAACGAATCTGATCGGTACCATTTATGGCGAGGGGATCAGGTCGGGCCGGTATGCAGACCGTGTGTCGGTGATTTACACGCGCAAGGAGCCGTGGGCAAGCGACTATACGGCGTGCTGCCAGGCATGCATCGATAATGAAGGGTGCGGGGCCTCAGACTCGGGTGTTGGCGCATGCGGACTACAATACAGAGCCACATTGGAGGGAGAGCCTGTCTGCGATGCTTTCATCCTCTCTTTCACGTCTTCTCCAAACGCATACCCGGGCCAGAGCCTGGTTTATCAGACCGGGTGCGGCGAGATCGAGTATGATGGTAGCTTGCCGTAGCGCAAGCCTTTATGATTGACTCGAGGTATCGAAGTAGATGGTTGGAAATAAGTATTATGATAAATGCCAAGATTCTATTCCAACTCAGTCCTTGTCAGGCAAACATTTTATTGAAGTTAGGAGGACCTGACTGACAACCATGAAAATAAGGTACTGTGCGCCAAGTGACTCTGATTCAACAGCCTCGAAATTTAAGCGCCGACTACGGCCGCGACATAATTATTGACGGGATACGTGTGGCAGTGCGGGAAAACGCTGGTTGGTAGCTCACTTTGAGTCAGGAGAGCAGGCCTGCGATTATACAAGCGTCAAACGAGAATCTTCTGTATCTAATAAAGAATAGGCCAGGTCCCTTGACAATATGGAGAGGTATAGCACAGGACACAGCACAAGACACTTTCCATATCGAGTTTCTTCTAATAAAACCCTAGCCACTAGTAAATTATCGTAAGGTCATCTGGTAGCCGACGTAACATAGACACGACGAATCCAGTTGTCCGGATCCGATTGAGTAGTAAGGGGACGAAGTTTATGTGTCCAGATACTAGCGTGGCTACCCTTCGACGCGCGCGGGCAAGTTACAATTGGAAAGCCCACGATAGCTTCCCTGTTCCTCATGTTATAGTGCCGTGATTAATGAGCGTAAGCGGTGGAGTTCCCGTTTGACAACGATCTATCATATGTGCTGCCGTGGTACAATTCTGTTTCTACGCCGCGACGCTCAGGGTCGTCTCGGGGAACAACCACGTGGACGGGCCAATTTACTGGCTTGTCGACTGTGGTTGGGGGGAAGGAGCAGAGGAGCAAATATATTGGGCAACAATTCAGACTCTCATATATAAGACAAGAAACTACCGTATGCGACTCATTTACCTACTTGATAACATATTAACTCGCTCTATCTTGAGAAGACACAAATGAGGATGCTAAGGCTCGCACTAATCAAACATCTCTCGCCTTGAACGCACATCAATATTCCGACGTGTCAAGTTTCTAGCTATAGTCATCCATTTGTTATCACTATAAAGGCAAAGATCTCTCGTAATACTCATAGTAACGCACTTTACCTCAAGTATCTATGAAACCCTTGTTTGCATGGATCACTGCATTTAAGTGGAGCGAGTGAAATAGTCGATAGATGAGTCGCCAGTCACCGTTTGTACTATTTTCGCTCTTTTTTGATCCCATATTCCGTCTGTCTTTATGTCTAGTATTCGGCTTTTCTGTTGATGGGCGGTCTGATTTAGCTGTCTAGATATAGTGTCAGATTTGTACATGTATTTTCTGGCTTTAGCATCCGAAACCCTGAGCAGAAAGACAATAAAGGCCTTCATTCAGGGCCTGAACCGCAGTTCAATTTGTCTTTACAAACACCACTTAGTCCTTCCGAAAATCATGTCATAATGAGTGAGTAGCTAGACATCACGCCCCAGTAGCCTGAACTAACCGTAGTTGAGATAACTGGTCACCTACAATGACTTGCCAATGGTGATTCGACGTGGTCCTGTTGCCAAGAAAGATTTCTTATTCTGTAGACGCACAAAAGGGTTTACAAGGATCTATTCATACAGGAAGCGGGGAGAAATGCGCGATTTGCTACCAGTTTAAGGATAGGGTTGAAGAATGCTGAGGCAAATTGACACCGCCCATGAGCGGACAGGATCTTCCCATGCTGGTCTCATAACACGTCTGTACTTGCCTCATCGTTAGTTATTAAACAGCAAATCGAACGAGATCAACTCAGATGCCTCATCCTAGTTTAGGACTATCCCTGACTCTCAACGCATACGGCGCATGCACCGCGACTTGATGCCTGTTAATATAAAGACACCGCTTTCGTTGCCTGATATTCTAAACTAACAACCGATTGGAGAATGTGGAACCACAGGCGGCCTAAAGTAAGTAATTTCGTTGTTCTACCAAGCTGTACCTATATCGTTAGAGATGGCCTCGCGGTTCTCGAACCCACTGTGAGGTATCGAGCTATGAACAACGTCAGATCAAGGTCATGTCGCACCACCAGTGCGGGCACGGTAACGGAACCCGGATGGTGGTTGTTGCGATGGAGCACACGGCGTTTGCTTACCTATATCTGCAAGCATGAGACAATTTTCCATACGGCATGGTACATACAAGTCAACTGGGATTACATCGCAGAAGCATTGGGAGATCATGTAGGCAGCCGAGGTGTTAAGCTCCCTTGATGGGCGCATTTCATCATCAACCGGGTAGCCTGACGCCCCATACCTACAAGATAGGTCAAACAGAGTGAAAATATCTTCCATTGTCTTCGTTTCTTTCCTGCTTTAATGCCGTTAGATGTCTGCCTATGACGGCAGCTCCGATACAATGACAGAATATTCCAGTGTTATGTGTTTTGTACAAACAAGCATTCCAGTGTCGACTGAGGTAATAAAGTATATATATATATTTGGCTCGTGTCAGTCTAGTTTCTATTCCTCTGGTCTCTATTAATTCACACAGTGAACGTCATATAATTCGACTGTATTGCACTCATCATGGTATGCGGAGGAAAGACCATTCCCCAACCCCGGGAGCAGGCAAAAGAGATCAGGAACAGGTGTCCAGGATCGACTCACAAACAAGCTAGAAAAGCTTTGAACGTAAGCGTAACTTGAATCCTTGTTCACGTTCGATTACTCCAAGATACTAAGCGAGACAGCATTGCCATGGTGATGTAGAGAAAGCGGTTTTATACTTGAGATCACAGGTAAGATGAGGACAAGTATAATTTGGAGAAGCGAATTCAAGTATGCATGCTTACGAGCTCTGATCGTCTCTGTCAGCCCGAAGCATCACAAGCACCCCATTGGAACTCAGAACCTAAGGCCCAACAAGGCGACGAACCCCTAATTTGCCCACAACTACCGACACTCTATTCACTAACTTCACTACGGCACGGATTTGAACATGAATCGTCATTCAACCTTTATGATGTTATCAGTGCAATTCAGTCAGGAGACCCGATGGACCTAGTCTACCAATACCTTGCATTCCGTCACAAGAAGAATAGACAGGAACTGGAAAACGAGATTAATGGCGAGATTGAAGGGTTCCCAGCTATCTTCTACGTGGTAGAAACACACAATGCAGAATTAATCCGACGCTGGGCCAAATACGGCGGCAACGTCAACGCCACTCATGTAGCAACTGGAATTCCCTTGATCGCTTTCGTTATTCTCCGCGAGTACCGTCCACGTATCAAGTCAGTCGAGATGTTGAAGCTACTTCTCACGCTGGGTGCCTCGCCACTGGTCATCCCGGCTGCTTTCTATAGCCCCTTCAATCGGGAACTTCCAAGCTCTGGACCCATTCAAGAAGAACGAAATGACGGACAGGACGATAACAAGATCTGGTGTAAGCCAAGTCTTCGACGACTGCTCTCCGCCTCTCTTGGTCTCACTCACCGGTATCTACTGAATCGAGCCGCAGGAATCCAGCCAGCCTCAGGTCGCAAGCGTGTCCTAACTTGTAGGAATAATTCCGAGGCACTTCTTGGAGTTGATCTGCTTGTCATTGGTCAGGAGATGGCCATATGGTCACTAAAAAGAAGTCTTCTTGAGTACGTTAACACCCATCATCGTATTCATTCAATCTAACCTTTTCAAGTCACTTGGCTATGCCAAGCAGCGAACCTCTTGTATTCCTCTTCGCTGGCCCTAGTGGTCATGGAAAAACGGAGCTTGCCCGCAAGTTCGGGGATTTGATGTCGTTAGAACACCATTTTGTGGACTGCACCATGTTCAGCAGAGAGATTGAGCTGTTCGGTCCCAAACCACCCTATACCGGTTGCGAATTAGGGTCTCCCCTTAACAACTTTCTGGCTAGAATGTCAGGAAGCAAGTCTGTTGTGTTCATGGATGAATTCGAGAAATCAACCAAGGATGTCTGGGATACGCTACTCATCCCATTCGACCAAGGTATACGGCCCTCAATCATTCGATGGTGCTTTCCACTAATATATATTGAAGGAGAATATATGGATCGTCGCACCGCATCCAAAGTTGACTGTTCTCAGACCATCTGGATTCTCGCGACGAACAAGTTTGATCCCACAATACATGAGTTTTGTTCAGGAAATAGGCGAGATCTCCTGGAGAGTCCGGATAGATTGCGATCTACTCTGCTGGGGAAACTGGTAGGGTCGCTCAGAAAAGAGTGTCTCTCGCATTTCGGAGCGCCCCTGGCAGGACGGATCAGCGAGATTGTCCCGTTCCTTACTTTCTCTCCCGACGAAGCAGCCATCGTGGCCGACAAGAGAATCATGGAACTAGAGGCGAGACTGGCACGTCCGGTCAAAATACCGTCAACAAAAGAGGGTTACAATCCAGTCGGTAATGTTCGGTTAGACATCCTAAGGGATTCTATGGTTTGCTCGAATATTGCCGATAAATACTATCTACCTGAGCTGGGCGCCCGGAGTATCTTTGGCGGGGTTAAGAGGGCGATTGAAAGAAAATTGATCAATCAGTATTTGGAGGATGGCGACGACTTTTCTGAGGATCAGCCGGTAACACACTTTATTGTGGATGTTAACGAAAGGAACGAGATTGAGGTTTTGCTCAATTGAAAGTACTGCAGGTGGAGTGTCATGAGGTACGAGAGTAGAATAGAACTTATCACGTTCTATCACGCAGTGAGCCTATGTATCTTTACTTGGCATGCCAAGGCGTAATAAATCAGGCTGGTGTAGCCAACTAAAATGAAGTGTGTTCCCTGTGTTGTTCATATGTATACATTCTGGATGACAGAGCATACTAAGGATACTGTTAAGGTCTAACAATGCGTCCAGAATTTAACCAGGTTATCGACTCGGTTATGACATTGCTGGCAAGGTATGGATGCTCACAGCCCAAGGTATTGACAATTCTCTCGCAGTATTTAATGTTCCAGTATGAAACATGTTCTTCTGCCCTGATATATAGATGACATACAGACGACTATGTAACGGGCTGAAAGTTACAGTCGCCCGCCTTCACAGAGCAGTCTATGGCTTGGTCAACACATCTAGCTGTATTCCGGCTAAAGTGGCTGTCAATCTCCCAGCCAAGACCAGGCAATAAGTATGGCACGAGAAGACATAAGATAGCTAAAAATAGATAGAATTGCGGTGTCTACCTCCATTTGTCTATAAGTATAGCCTTCGCTGCGGATAGTAAGTGGGACGATCAAATGAGGGCATACGGCGGCGGGGAAGCACGAAACAAATTATCCCTTATTCACTCACTCCGGGATCATAATATATCCTGTTGCAACGACTGAGACATGTCTTTCCTAATTCCAAGCAGCCGGGTAATGATAATACCCGGTTCTCTAGCTCGGAGCAACGGCACTGCGACATAAGAGTATTGGAGAGACCAGGACTTCGCAACGCATATTTAGACGATATGAACACAGGAGGCAGGAATCATATGCCCCAGGTGGACTACAACTGATCATTTAGTACCAAGACATTGCCTTTGCTGGGCGACTATGGCGCCCTTGACAGTCAGAGCGCTCACTGCGCTTCTATACTTATCACACGCAACATTAGCATCGGTTGTGCCAAGCCGTACAGACAACCTCGAGTCGAGACAGGCAGCATGTGCACCCGTACCGTCGCCCTCAAAATATCCGACGTGGTCCCAGTTGCCGCTCCAGACGACTCTGCCTGACCCGTTCCTCCCTCTCGCGTACACGACGACAGATAACGCAAACGGGTCCTCGACGTTCGCGCAGGACGTCATGACGGGGAAGGGCAAGAACCGGATCCAGACGCCGGAGGAGTGGTACCGCTGCCGCCAGCCCGAGATCATCAACATGCTGCAAGAGTACCAGTGCGTGGACATGTTTCTCTGATCCTCAGCATATAGCACAGAATCAAAATCGGGCGTGTGATGATCACAAGTCCAAACCCTGACCGGGTAACCAAACTGACCGATGCCCCGTCTCTCGTGATAGATACGGCTACTACCCCGACCACAGCCAAGAAACCGTGAAAGCGACGCGCAGCGGGAACACAGTGAGCATCGAGGTGACGGCCGGCGGCAAGACGGGCAGGTTCAGCGCGACGCTGTCACTCCCGTCGGGCGCCTCGAGCAGCAAGCCCGCCCCCGTCGTCATCAACATCGGTGGCATGAGCAACCAGCCGTACCTCCAGGCGGGTATCGCCGTCGTCGGCTTCGACTACACGAGCGTGGCCTCGGACAGTAACGCCAAGACGGGGGCTTTCTTCAGCATCTATAGCGGCAGGGACATTGGTAAGTTCCTCTTCCATTGCTGTCCTAGTGCCTCTCCGCCCATTGTATCTGTGGTACTTCTTTGAAGCAAAGAACGGTTGCCACACGAAATAAACCCAAACGTCTCAACTAACGCCTCCTCCCACTAGGATCCCTAGCAGGTTGGGCCTGGGGTTTCCACCGCACGCTCGACGCCCTAAACGCCACAGTCCCCGAAATCGATTCCTCGCGGGTCGGCGTAACAGGGTGCTCACGTCTCGGCAAAGGCGCGCTCGCCGCAGGTCTTCTCGACAAGCGGATCACGTTAACGATGCCAATGTCCTCAGGGGTCCAAGGCTTAGGCCCATACCGGTACCACGGCCTGAGCGGCCAGGACGAGACGCTAGAGAACTCGAAGCAGGGCGCCCCCTGGTGGAGCGACAACACTCTCGGCACCTTCGTCAACCACGCCGAGAACCTCCCCTACGACGCACACACCATCGCCGCCGCGCTGGCGCCGCGCGCGTTGGTGATCGATCAGGGCACGGGCGACGCGTTCACGAATAGCAAGGGCACGGCAGTCCTCGTGTATCCGGCTGCCAAGGCCGTGTATGATTTCCTGGGCGCAGGCGATAAAATTGCTATGTCGGTGCGGAGTGGCGGACACTGCGATATGAGCGGATAGTGAGTTTTCCCCTTTAACCCCTTCTCCTTTCGTGGCGATTCTGAATATCATCCGGTGGAATACTCAACGTGTCCAAGGATACCGCCAAAATAGTGATTGAGGCTAACACTAATGCTTTCTTTGTAACAGTACTGCCATTCTCCCATTCGTGACGCATATTCTCCAGAACGCCACATTGACCAAGGACTATAATAACCTAGGTAGCTATGGCTCCCCGATGACTACGGGTTACCCCTGGGCCACAGCCGTACCAAAGCCAGCTTAAGCATCAAGCAATTTCCAAAAACAGCAACGATCGCATTTGGAGGGCTCTGAAAAGACGATGATTCATGAATCTCATTCTAGGTTTCCTCCTCCAATGAATACCTTCTAACACCTTAACTCCGATACGATGCCTGGCCCAGAGATCCATGTATATACATTGAGAAACTTCTATATAGTAACACAGCCGTAATTCAAGTGGAAGTCGTCTATGTTTTAGGGAGATGGTCCCTCTAAGCGAAAGCGCCTACAAGAGCCATAAGCGTAGCTCCCGCGAACACGGCAAGGCCGGCATTCCTCCTTTTCTTTCCCTTCAATGTCTTGTAACTCTTCTCGGTTAGGAAATCCTCGGCGAGCAGCTGCACCAGGCCAGCAAAGAGGAGAAGACCGCTTGAGACGGCGTTCATAAAGCCGACCATCAGGAGTCCGGTCTGACTCTTTGGGTCATAGAGAGTGTGCACGCCCAGCCCAATTGCTTGCCCGACAGGAGTAGTAATCCCGTAAGCCAGCACCATGAGCCATGGGCGGATCGAGGAGCGTGGAAATTGGACTGCTGCTATCCGGGAGCCAAGGGCTAGCCCCTCGAAGGTCTGATGAAAGGCAATTGCGATCAAGAAGACTACGAAGGGAGGACCTGTGGCAACTGATACGGCCATCCCGATAAACACACTGTGAAATAATATGCCAGCTTCCAGCAGCATACATTGTAGCATTCGTCGCTTTTGTTCTTCGGGCGTCAGCGGCTCCGGGGGTAAGCCTGTCTCCGAAGCACGCCTATGGGCGTGTTGGTTAGTCAGTGGTTGTGTATGGTCATTCCCAGCGGGATCCAGCTCGTTTAAGTTCAGTTCTAGGTCATCATCTGCGTCATCATCGTCATCGTGATGTATATCTTTATTCGGTAAGAGATGCTTCTTTCCGTTCTCGTGGGGTGTAACAATTGTAGGCGTCGTTTCCGGGAGCGGGGAAACATCGGTCATGAGCCCGCGGCTCGCACCCACGTCGTCGAGTGCAATGTCTGCTGGTCGGTGGTTCGGTATCCTCTTTGCGGCGAATCCGCCGTTGATCTGAGATTTAAGATGTGATCCGTCTTCCGACTCGTCGTCTTCCGAGTCCCAGCCATGGTTATGCGAGTGCGAGTGCCCTGCACCTCTCGTTGTCAAGTAGGATTCTAGAGTAACCACGACGAGGGCAGATATCATGGCGACAAGCCCAGCGGTTGGCTGGTACCCCTTGGTAAAGAAGTCGGGTAGACAAGGGTCTGTAAGTGATACGAAGGCGGTTGGGAGGAGATGAACGAAAGCAGTTGCGATGAGGACACCAGTGCCGAAGTGTTGGCTTAGGAAGATGATGGTATTCGCGCGGCGGCTACCTTTGGACGAAGTCTGGCGGGAGAAGAGAGGGAAACCACAAGCTAAGTGTCGAGATGGTTAGTTGAGCGTTCATGGGATTTTCGTAATTTCGGGGCATAGAGCTATACCGAGTGTGCTGAGAGAGAGAATGAGGATGAGGGCGAAGACATGCAATGGTGTATCGTATGCGCCACGGTCGCCCGAGCCGCAGGCGGGCTTCCCGGAGACACCATCTTCGTTCTGCCGTCTTGCTAACTCAGCGCGGAGGATGTCGATGGGTATCGAGGACCAGGAGGCATCTACCGAAACTTGGTAAGCTTGTATTATTCCGGTAATTCACTATCGCTGTCACTCACTGTTGGAAAGGTCGGATAGCTCCATCACGGGCGACGGAAGGTTGGAGGGCGCACAACGTGGATCGCGAATCACGGATCGCACGGGTACTGATCTAATCAAAGTTATGCGCAATCAACAAAGGGCAAGGCGACATTATTCTAGCCTAGAAGGTTCGAGTTGAGTTGGAATCCGACGTCTGGGCAGAGGGGACATCAGGAAGTCGTCGCAAGTCGTCGTTATTGAGCTCAGAGACCTTTTGTCGTCAACAGAAAGCAGCCGAAGGGAGAAAGCGAGCTGAGGATGCATGTCATCGCCTGTCTCGTCGACCTAATTTGGGATTCACGCTAGGCCTGTAGAGGTTAGCTTGTGTCAACGGTACAGTAATAGTGTCATCTCTGCGTAGGTAGGCGCATGCATACTTGGGTATGTGGGTACACTAAGCAGATTCATGTACTTTGATTGGCTCCTTAGGCAGTCGTGAAAGTTAGAGGGATAGTGTGCTTCTCAAGCTACCTACCTAGGTCCAAGTAGGTATCTACTATCTCTCGTCCTCAACCACAAAGACACGGGGCTTCAGAGTAGTATTGCCTAGTACAGCTATGGGCTGCCTTTCGCTTTTGCCAAGACCTTGTGCCAATACTCCCTCTCCGAGTTACATACCACCCTGAGAAACTCCCTATATTCCTCAAATATCTGGCTGTACTTGATGCTTCTGATTGGCAAAGTGCTAGGTCTTGTCAGAATGATAGTAGTGTCGAGATATGAGAATAGATGTGGACGATGCAGACAATTACTATGAAACGGACTACAACGGGATGAGCGCCCCGTATCAAAACTGACTAGCTTTGAACTCTCACTTTGCAAGGCCCGTGTAGACCAGTGAAACCTCCTCTAGAGATTCCAGTAGATCTTGACAAGTACCGCGCGATGACTAGCCAACCCGAGATCAACAAGGACGCCGAGCTGGCCGAAACATGCTTGTGGTTGCCCCAT
The DNA here is from genome assembly GCA_002288965.1 of Xylaria sp. MSU_SB201401. Classification (NCBI taxonomy): domain Eukaryota; kingdom Fungi; phylum Ascomycota; class Sordariomycetes; order Xylariales; family Xylariaceae; genus Xylaria; species Xylaria sp. MSU_SB201401. The sequence goes on from NPFG01000527.1 coordinate 21,119, forward strand.
GAGCCGTCTCGACATGACCTATAATCTCGAAACCAAACTTCGAATAGAGCGGGACCCCCTCCGGCGCCGCAAGCATATATGTATAGCGTCTATGCTGATCTGTTTTTTTACAAATACGCTACATCATCATTAACCCTATCCCTTGTCATTAATACTTTAGATGTACCGCCATAAATATTAGCCCTAAATGTAATAGAAACAATTAGCAAGCAAGTATACTAGGATAACGTAATATAACTTACGATATATATTATCAAGATTCTTTAGAACTCGACAACGCTCTGCTTTTAGATCGTCTAATAGAGCGACCTAACTATTTACATTAAATGTATCTGGTAGCTTTCGGCTTTTTTTCCTCTTTTCTAGTTCACCTGCTGATTACCAGTTATAGTTCTACTCTATAATAGTCTAACCGCAAAACCCGACTAGGGTCCTATCGGCAGAATAGACCTTTAAAAATTGTTCCTCCCGGGCTTAGAAAGCATCTTCTAATATCTCAATATACTAGCAAGTTATTTACTCCATTTATGCTTCTATAATTGCGTTAAACTGAGGAAATATTGTTTGGTATAATAAGCTATTTTGGTTAGCAGGGAGGTCGACATAACGCCCAATGTCCTCTACGTCAGATACCCTAACATCAAAAAGCCCGAAGTCTATTTGCGGCATTGAATTCGTTCTTGGGCACATGTAAGAGGTTAGGTATGTTTAAAAAGCAGAGGGAAAATAATACGGACAGAAATCACGAGACGCAAAGTGTACTTTGCACCTGCCAATATGCAAGAGCTGATTCAGCCTAGATCCCCTATTTCACTATTGGCTGCAGATACTTGGCTTCCGTGCTCATGATTGGATAGGCAAGGCGCCTCATAACGGTAATTGGCAAGGCTACATATTGAGGCGGGGATACAGCGAGAGAACCTTAAAACTGCAAATGGCCGTACCTTACTATCGTACGACCACAAAACTGCGCGACTGAAGCACATCCCAATGCATATGAAAATTTCGACGCACTCACTCGAGGCACCACCTTTATGCTCCAGATCAGGGGTTTCCAGGCGAGACACAAGTGAGAAAACGGGTATTGAGGAACCACCCGCTCATTCACGCTCTCCAAATACATCTTTCAAGTCTTTCTCCCGTTGGTTATCTTCATAATCGATTTCCCGCAGTAAATACTCGAAGAATACGCCCCCGTCTATGCGTCACTCTAGTTTCAACGATAAGTGTTGTTCGAATAATCCGGTGACATATTTCCCAGGGTTCACGGGGTTACTAATCGTGTCAGACAATGACATTAGTTGCGCAACACCAGCTAGAGCAACGGCTCTATCACTGGGCAGGCATCGTCAAGTTGAATAATGCGGCACCAGTAATAGAGAAGGTCTTTTCCTTTCAGTATTACTATCAAATCGGATCCTCGGAAGTGCCATTCTCATGCGTCTTGAGGAAGGTAGTCCATCCTTTTGAAGCCAGTAAATCGAGGTGACCCGGCCATTTCTGGTACACCTCGTGGGAAAGCCTCACAAGCATCGAGCGATGCACATTCCCAAATGCTTAGCTGGGTCCGAGTTGAACGATACTTAGTAATAGAGAACATTCTTGGAAGACCCACCCGCGCTTGTTCATGGGTGCTTTGGTGAGTTACACCTTCCAGAGAAAGGAGTCTACAACACACTAGCCTTGGACTGAGAGCAGGATGTCTTGCCGTAATAAGCGCTCTACTGCGGGATAGACAACTTGGAATTTGGGTGTACCGTTCGACTTTCTACAATCTAGGGCCTGGCTGACTCTCTTTTGCCTGTCAGCCGCTTCATGCCCTATTGTGAGGTTCGCCTGCGCACATCACTATCCCGTATACTACACAATCGTCATCCCGATTTCTTAGCGTCGAAGCGCAGGGCCATCTAAAGGTATCGCCAAGTATCACATTCCTTATCTTTAGCCAGAACAAGCCAGCTTCAATATGCTTCACCATTTCGAAACGTTATCAGTCCCCGTAAATATACATGGGAGGGAAATGATCTAATACCGGCACGCTGCTGACGGAGATTTCTGTAAAGTATCAGCGAGACTGATCTCCCTTCATAAAATAAACATAATTAAGAATATGGAAAAAAATATGCTTATCTCAGATTCTTGAGCATCGAGGTAGGATAGGATAGCAAGGGTGAGATTCGTAAGGAACGGATCGTGGCGCTTTCGTATAAAATCGAACTCGAGATGTTTTCACAGATTAATACGAGGAAGCCAGGCCATATATATATTCGTTTATTTATCTTCGAGAATTATTGTTTAGTCACCCGCTTCCTTCTATTTGATTTAATTATATAAGTGTGAAAGTCCGAGTGTTATCTACCTTTGTATCATTGGTCGGGTGACCCGAGGAAGTTTTCCCCGATACACTTCAGCATAAGTGAGGACGCAGTTAATAGGTTGAGCAATAAAACTGTCGTACTAGTATGGGTCACCTACATAGCTAGATATGAAGCTCAATAATGCTATGTTTGTAACTATTGTGGTCTACGAAGGTGGCCTTCGAAGGCTCCTTATATAGGCTAAATAGCGGTGAGTATATGGGCTAATCCTAGCGGCTCTACCCTAGCGCAATAAAAACAATTTTGTTATAAACTGAGGAATTGTTTAAGCGATAATAAAATGCAGGGTAATAGAAACTGGAAATAATATTAGTGAAAGAAGAAAATATAACCTGCGACACTTTTAAATACATGTTAACCATCCATACACGGCTTAGTAATACTAATATTTTCAGCTGAGAATTTCAGTGGCTTAAATTAAAAGGAGTTAGTATATGTTTGCAAATGGTTAAATTAATAATATAACGTTAGTACATTTTATATAAAGTTCCCGTGTCGAGATTTAGCCTGCTAAAAATAGCAGCCCGGACCCACTACTTTTAAAACCCTAAAATACATTAAATAAGTAATTTCAGATAAGGTATATATATTTTTAAAAATTCATAATATATTTAGCACTAACGGCCGGTAAATACTTATATATTTTAAAAAGTAAAAATAACCGCTATAATATAATATACTTATAATAAAACACTTAAGCTATAATAATAAGATGTTTATAATTAATAATGATAAAAATATAATAAGCGGATAAAAAAGAATTTAAAAACGAAATAAAATGAAAAGTAAGATAAATAATAAACTATTTATAAAAAAAATAACTTATTATAAAAAATTATTAAA